>PVIU01004101.1:0-132425 GCA_004026605.1 Ondatra zibethicus
AAGTAAAAAAATGTAAAAAAAAAAAAAAAAAAAAGCCAAATTAGGAGCACTGTACTGACCCTGCTCTATGACAGTGGACATGCGGGTCCTTGTCTGTCCAGCCATCTGAGTGCTTGGTGGATTCCGGGTTCACTGAGATAAGTTGGGCTGCAAATGACTTCAAGCCAGGTAGGGGAGACTAAGGTACCACTTCCTCACAGGACTTGAAAGTCTAGAAGGGACCCGCACTGTTTTAGTTTCTATTCGGATGCTGTGATAAAACGCTCTGACCAAAAGCAACTCAGGGGAGAAACGGGTTTATTTCAACTCACAGCTTACAGCCCATCGTCGAGGGAAGTCAGAGCAGAAACTTGAAGCAAAACCCACAGAGAACGCTGCTTGCTGGCTCGCTCACTGGCCAGCAAGCCAGTGAGCTTAGTCTCACATAGTCTCCCAGAACTATGTTCCCAAGAACAGTGTTGCCCACAGTGGGCTGGGCCCCTGAGGAAGGAACACGGAAAGGTCCAAGGTCATGCTAGCCATTAAGACAAGCAAGGAGGAAAGGCATAATCTAGACATGGAAGCAACCTGCTGACCAAGGGTGGAGGGCAGAGATGTCCACACTGCTGTAACACATACAGGCATTCATGGAGGGCCCAAGCTACTGTACCTGTCAACCCTTGCCCTCTACTGCAGCTCCTCCACACACCCATGAGCACAAGACCCTTGTTTTTATGCCAATAGGAAAACATATGGGTACAAGTGTGCAGAGTCACACGGAAGGCATGGAAAAGATATGCCCAAACACTACGGGTGAGGCCCATACCTCTGCCTGCCCGCTGGCAATATCCCAGCCACATCAGAACCAGTGCCCACCTTCAGCATCAAGTCGGAGTTGAGCTAAGAGCACTCAGGACCCCCCCGGTGAGAGCAGTCACTTGTGTGGGTGGCAAGTGCTATCAACAGCGGTGGGAGGAAGAGAGTTAGTGACAGATTGCCATCTTAATCTCTCCAGGTCTTGCAGAAGCAGTTTTGAGAGTCAGGAGAGGCCAGATGAAGAAATGAAGGAAAGCCAGGAGCCTGAGATGCTGGATCCAGAATGCTGTCCTACCATATGAGACGGTCCGTTGAGGAGGCCCAGCCCAGGAAAGACCTAGTGTGGGGATAAGATTGCCTAAGCAGCAGGAATTTCTGTCCCGACAGTCAGGACCTCCTGACACATTCCACAGTGGCAGACGCTCTCTGTGACACCAGCATGCCAGCTCATCTTTTATGTCCCGTAAACAAGAATCAGCCTCCTCTCCTTCTTGTTTGTGTTTGTTGTTTCCATGTTTGGGGATTGTTCCTGCATGTGTGTCTGTGTACCACATGCATGCAGTGCCTGAAGAGACCAGAAGAGGGCATCAGGTTCCCTAAACCTTGAGTTACAGACAATTGTGAGGCCTCTTCTGGGTGTTGGGGATTGAACCTGAATACCCTGGAACAGCAGTCTGTGCTCTTAACGGTTCAGCCATCTCTCAAACCCTCCTCCCTTTCTTCTAAATGAACATTTATTGAAGGAGAAAATATAACAGGTCATGGATGCCCCCTTTCTGCTGGAACCTCACACAAGCTTTGCCACCAAGCCTCATCCTTCCAGGCTGGCACCTGTACACATGACCAAAGACCAAGCATGCATATGCCCAGTTCCACTGGCTCTGACTTTCTTCTCTCTCCCTTGGGTGACAAACCTCAGGACCTGTCAGTGGATATGGGAACTGCCTTCATTACACTTTTTATTTTGAAATAGAATTTCTTTCAGTTACCTCCTTTGGCCTTGAGTTCACTTTGTCTGTAAGGCAGGTAGGCCTTGAACTTGGCAATATTCCTGCTACAGCCGCTTCAGCTGGCTTTGCAGGCCTGTACTGCCAGGCCCTGTTCCTCAAGGTCTATTAGACGTGCAGTGCATTATGTAGTCACACACACACACACACACGACTGTAGATGGCTGCTGACTGATCAGGGTGGTGGCTGTGGAAGGCTGTGGTGGACAATGTGACTTTTTATCTTAGTAAGATAGTGGAGTATACCAGGTCTGTTGGCGCCTCCCTCCATGGGCATTCCCTGTAGGTTGTGACACATTTCTCTCAATACTGGGGCAATCCTCTCCAGCCCTGTTGCCACTTCTCAGCTAAGCTATGGGATACCGTAACTCATCTATTGTCACTTTGTCACAGGGGTGGATTTCTTCTCAAGAAGCCTCCTTCCTGGAGGCTGAGGAGATGGCTCCCCAGTAAGGCAGTTGTCACAAAAGTGTGAAGACCCCAAGTCTGGATTCCCAGAAACCATGTGAAGAGCCAAGCTTGGGTTGGGGAGATGGTTCAGTGGATAAAACATTTGCTCTGAAAGTGTGACGATGAGAATCAAATGCCCAGCACTTACATAAAAAACAGATGCGGACAGCAACTACCTATAATCCCAGCACTCAGGAGGCAGAGACAGTGTATTTCCCGGGCACACTAACCACCCTGGCCCACATCAACAAGCTCCAGGTTCAGCAAGAGTTCCTGCCTCAATAAAAAGTGGAGAATGCTCGAAAAACATTTAGCCTCTGTGTGTGTGTGTGTGTGTGTGTGTATGTGTGTGCACATGCACACACACACACGAACACCAATAAACCCACATAAACATGGAAAAAATGAGCTTGCTTGATGGGGTGCACTTGATCCCAATGATGGCAAGCTATAAGGCAAAAACAAGTGGATGCCTGCAGTAAATAGCCAGCCAGTCAACTCAGCATTCTGGAGGGTGGAGGTAGGGGCCCTGGCCATTGAGAGACCCTGTCTCAAACAAAAGAGCAAAAGACCCTGAGCAATGATGCCTGAAGTTGTCCTCTGACCTCGATATGCACATATGCACATATACGTGCAATTGCTTTCTGTTTTAGCTTGCTTTCTATTGCTATAATAAAACATTATGACCAAAAGCAACTTGGGGAGAAAAGGGTTCATTTGGTTTACACTTCTACATCACAGTCCAACATTGAAGAAAGTCAGTACAGGAACTCGAGGCAAGAACCTGGAGACAGGAACTGATGCAGAGGGCATGGAGGAACACGGCTTACTGGCTTGCTCTCTACCTGCCCAACATGGCACCACCCATAGTGGGTTAGATCCTCCCACACCAATCATTGGTCAAGAAGGTGCCCCCACAGATGTGCCTACAGGTCAGTCTGATGGAGGCAGTTCCTCAGCTGCAGTTCCTTGTTCCCAGGTGACTCTCACAGGTCAAGTTGACACATGAAACAGAACAACTGACACTCACACAGAAAGAAACTTTCTTGTTGACAAGGGCCAGCAAGAGGAGGTTTAAAAAACGTAGTGGGACATGGTTTGCCCTTTCAAATGACGTGAGTGTGTGAAAATGTCCTGAGGAAACCCATTATTTTGAATACTAACTGAAAAATTATTTACAAAAATAAAGTACAGGAGCTGCAGAGATGGCTCAGTGGTTAAGAGTACTTGGGTCCTCTTCCTTGGGACCCAAGTTTGATCCCCAGTGGCCATATCAGGCAACTTACAACCATCTGTAACTCCAGCTCCAGGGGCGCTGAAGCCTCTGGTCTCTATGGACACCTGCACTCTTGGGCACACAACTACATACACGCACGCACGCTTTTAAAAAGTGCGTAATGCTCTTGCGTGAACCTGAGTTCAGGTCCCAGGACCCATGCTTAGCAACTCACAGCCACCTGTAACTATAGCTCCAGGGGATGTCTGGCGCCGCTCATGAAGTCATAAGGAAACCCAGTGAGCACACACACACACACACACACACACACATACACACACACATCTGTATACACACATAAATGTGCACACATAATTTTTAAAAAGTCTTTTAAAAAGTAAAGTACATACAGGACTTATATAATTTTTTAAATTTTTAAAAGAAAGAAGTGCCCCTCCTGTGGTCAGCCCTAAGCCCAGCTTCTCAGCTATCTACAGGCAGTCCAGATATCAGTGACCAACTAACTAGTCTTTTGGCCCCAGGTCAAGTCAAGCTTGCCTGCTGTTCCAATAACTGTAGCCTCCTCCTCCCCTGTGGGCTATAACTGCCTTCCAAATGTCTGCCAGTGCAGAGACTCTGTCCTTCCCAGGAATCGTATCTAGAAGGGCAGGTCCCTTCCAGAAGGCTGTCGACTCCCTTTGCTCAGCTCTATCAAGGGAGCCTCTGCCCACCAGTGACAGCCCTGCGAATGGGCTTTTCATCAGACCAGAGTCGTGATTCCTCCCTGTTCTGTGGGATGCACTGTGACCAGAAACATGAAAACGACCTGTGTGCCTCTACCTATGATACTGTCAGTATTTTATTATTTATCCACTTTGAATTTTGCTTTACCCAAAGACACTTATACTCAAGAATATATTGTAGGTTGAACAAATTCCCCCATTTCCTTCCACTCTCTTCTTTCTCACCCCTCCCGTTTGTCCCCCTAGACAGTTTCACTTTTGTTTTTCCATCATAAATACATACAGCATGGATAGATAATCTCAGAGTTATTTGTCTTTCGTGGCTGAGTTAATTCACTCATGTGATAGTCTCCAGTTGTGTCCATTTTCCTGCAGATAACATACCTTCATTCTTCTTTGTGAAAAAAATAGATTGTTTGTGTCTGTGTGTGTGTGTGTGTGTGTGTGTGTGAGAGAGAGAGAGAGAGAGAGAGAGAGAGAGAGAGAGAGAGAGAGAGAGAGAGAGATTCTCTTTGTAAATTTTAAATTTTATTTATTCTTAATTTAGTTTTGTTTTGGATGGCACATGCTTGTCCAGGGTGCACGTGTGAAAGTCAGAGGTCACTTTTGGGAGCGGGTTCTCTTCTTCCACAGTGTGGGTGGGTTCCAGGGATTAAATTCAGATCATCAGGCTTGGCTGGGTGCCATTTAGCTGGTCCTCATAGCAACACATTTCCCTTCCTGGGTTGTTAGACACTTATCCTACTGCTTAGCTATTGTGAGTGGTGTGGCAAAATCTCAATGTGCCACAGCAACATTTTGAAGGACTATCCTGTTCAGGGGAGTCTTTTGTCTCAGCAGTAGCCATATTAGTCACACGGTAAGCAGAGGCAGGTGTGTTCCTCCTGGCTTTGCTGTTATTCTGCTGTTCTCTCCTGTTCTAGCAGAGAACAGGCCATCCATCCATGGTTCCTAAGAATCATGGCAGCTCCTGTCACGTGTTTGTCTCTCCTTCTCCAGGCATTGGCTTCTCTCCAGCCATGAATGTCCTCAGGAGAATCTTTATCCAACGAAAGACGGTTTACTCTGTTGCAAGAGGTGCGCGGGCCTGCTTTTGGTCCCAGCGGCCACCCGGCTCCCGCTGTCCGGTGCCTGGCTAGCTTATACCTGAAATAATTACACGGAAACTGTATTCATTTAAATACTCCCTGGCCCATTATTTTTAGTCCCTTATTGGCTAACTCTCACATATTATTTTAGCCCATCTCCATTAATGTGTATCGCCACTTGAGTTCTGGTTTACCGGCATGAGTCTAACCAGTGTCCATCTTGTGCTGGAGAAGTATGGTGTCTGCTACACTGCCTTCTCTCTCACAGCATTCCGTTCTATCTACTCCACCCACCTAAGGGCTGTCCTACCAAAAGGCCAAGGCAGTTTTCTTTATTTAACCAATGAGGGCAATATACAAACAAAAAGACCCTCCTACACCATTACTCTACACTGGCAGCATGTCTTCAACTACTCTCTGTCAGCTTCACTACATCTCTGACCTAGACGGAGAGCATCAGAACACTCTCTGGGTCATGCAGCTGCTGGAGGGAAAGCTGAGGCTGGATTGATCTCTCCAATGTGACTCCACATCGGCAACATGGCTGCTTCACTTTCTTATTGCTAGTGTGCTCAGTGGAGCTGCACTTTCAATTTCCTTCCAGAAGGTTTCCTCAGCACTCAGAACTTGGCTATCCACTCAGTGCAAGAGGCCTTGCTTTAGACTGACCTTAGCCCTCTTGGCTAAGCCCAATCATCTCAACTTTTTATTTAACCTGAAAGGCTCATGCTTGCACTTGGACATTTAGAAGCTAATAATCACACAGTGATTAACTGGTCTGATTTCAATATTATTATCTCAGAAAATAGCAAGGTAAAGATCAGAGAAATGCCTTTGACAATCAAACCAGATGACCTGAATTCAACCACCAGAAACCACATGGTAGGAGAAAATAGCCCCCCCACCAAGTTGTCCTCTGACCTCCACATGCATGCCATGGTATGGACATTCAAACACATACACACACACACACACACACACACACACATAAAAGAAAAGTAAAGGACCTACTTCAAAGTGTACAGAGTTCAGCACCCAAGCTACCCCACATCATGGTAGCTCTGGGTCCTGTCCACACCTCATTTTGAAGTTCCCAGACTCCTTGTAAGTCCCTGCACTGTGAAGTGTGTCTCGGATACACGTCTGGACTTGCAAAACCCAGAACCATCTCACTCTGCCCAGTTCTGGAGTTCAAGGCAGGGTGGCTCTGGTTCGTCAGGCTGCAGCAGCCTTAGCATCCCTCCATCTTCATCCTAAGATATTTATAGACAATGGTCCCTAGTCAGTCTTCCAAGACAAAGTATTCAATCAAAAACATCCTTTTTAGGTCAGGGAAATGAGTTTTAAAATGCTTTGGTCTGTCTACAAATGTGTTAGATAGGGGGTGGGAGATGAGGAGACTTTCTGTCACGAGCAGCTCTGGTGACTTCCTCTAGGTGGGTTTGCCAGAGCCAGCCCCTGGCAGCTGCAGGCCACCTTGAATGTCCCTACCACAGTGCATTCACTAACTGGCCACTGTTGTCACAAACACCACAACTCCTACATTCTGGGGCAGAATCCCCGGAAGTCTTGCGGTACCTCTTGGGGTCTATGACCTCTACACTCATGAAGGCCAGGAAGCCCTTGGCCTTAGAGGTTCTCCAGCAGTGACTTCAGCTAGGCTGCTTTCTCCCTATTACAGAGACGTGGGCCTGCTGGTGACCACACGGGATCTGGATGATGTGAGAGGGGAGCTGTGTAAATATGTTCTTACCTATCACCTGGTGTGCAAAAGTGCTTGCATACAGATGTGTGTAGAGAAGTGAGACTGTGTGTGCCTTTGACTATGTGCTATTTGTATGGGGGTCTCTAAATGTGTTACATGCCACGGTGAGCTCATGTGCATATACTGGAAGAGGTGGGGCAAGGTGTGAGCATGCCAGCAGAGGCCAACACTAACAACCATATCCTCCCTGGGGAGTGATTCTGAGTGGTGCTGGCCATGGAGGGTTCCTGTCTGGGGCAGCCCTGTGGCAACAGAGGGTGTGGAGCCTAGCAGTTGGGGGCAGGAGACAATAACACCTGAGACCAGATGTAGCGAGCATTCCCCCCCCCACTGCTGGGAGGGCCCTTTGGGAGTTCACACTCTCCCCTCCAGCTTCTTTTTTATTTTTTTTTTCTGAGATTTATTTACTTATTTTATGTATACAAGCACTCTCTCTGCATGTATGCCTCTGTACCAGAAGAGGGCACCAGATCTCATTATAGATGGTTGTGAGGCATCATGTGGTTGCTGGGAATCGAACTCAGGACCTCTGGAAGAGCAGTCAATGCTCTTAACCTGAGCCATCTCTCCAGCCCCGCTCCAGCTTCTTAATGTTTCCCAGGCGGCCACATGGTGAGCAGGAAAGGGGCCATGTCTGCTTTGGACCTTTCACCCCCATCACTAGAGAAAGGCCTTGTGTCAGCTGCTGGCGCTACAGGCAGCCACCAGAGCCTTGGGCCAGAGTGACCCAGGAGTGGCCATAGGTGGAAAGGAGCCTGGATGGGAATGTTCTAGAGCAGTGGTTCTCAACCCTTGGGGTCACATACCCCTTGGCAGTTGAATGAGTCTTGCACAGGGGTCATATATCAGACATCCTAAGTACCAGATATTTATATTATGATATATAACAGTAGCAAATTACAGTTATGAAGTAGTAATGAAAGTAATTTTATTATTGGGGGTTACCACAACTTGAGGCACTGTACTAAAGGGTTAAGAAGATAGAACCACCACTCTAGAGTGCCATGATCTGGATATAGTGTCTCCTCAAAACATTGAAGGCTTGGTGGTTGGGGGGTTGATGCTGTGAAGAGGTCATATCTGAGGCCACTATGCTTTGGCTTTGAAAGGCCCCATCTAAGGTTTGTAGGCGTATGTAGTTGCCACCTGACATCTTTGGTAAGTAATGCTCTCTGGAGGGAGTTGCCCTCCACAGTGGATTATCCTAATCTGATAGCATTAGTGGGGGAGTGGTAGAAATGAGGATATTGGGCCTTGATGAAGGGAGGAGATTACTGGGTGCTGTCCTTGGAGTCACATATTTTCCAGAGCTCCTCGTCGCCTTCGCTTCCCAGCTGCCACAAGGGAGGTGACTCTTTCCCTGACCACAGCCTTCAGCCATGATGCTCTGCCGCACAGGCTGCCAGCCAGGGTCTGAAACCCTAAGACCGTGAGCCCAAATCCTACCTCCTTTAGAAGGCATATCCCAGGAATTTGTCACAGCGGAAGGGACAACCTAGCCAAGAGCACTGACTTTGTTAATGAGTTACCCCAATAATAAATTAATACTGAGCAGGAGGTGGGACTTGGTTTCAGGAAATAGTCATTAGGGAAATGACTCTGAAGGGTGTTTCCCATCCCTGCTAGCCTTGTCTCCTCTTGCTCTCTCCCTCCCTCCCCAAATATATATATACGCAATAAGGATGACTGAGACTCCGGAAGAAGCAGAGACCAGCTGAGCTGACTAGAAGAGGCTCAGACCAACTGCATCACCTGGAAGGGACACTCTCCAACCTGTTGAGCTGTCTGAAGGCTGTGCAGTGAACCCGAGGTTCCTAGCTTTTGGGAGTGGCCACCCACCCATGCTGGGGTGGGCTTCTGGTGACACAACTGTCTTTGAGTCATTTCTTTCCCTGTATGTAACCCCTCACCTACCCATATTCCTGTAAGTAACCCAATAAAACTCATTGCTTTATCAACTGGACTTCGGTAGTGTCTTAGCTTACTTTCTATTGCTTTGCTAAAATTCCACAATCAGAAGCAACTAGAGAAGGAAAGGGTTTACTTGGCTTGCAGGTTACAGTCCATCATCAGCGGAAGCCAGGGCAGGAACCTAGAGACAGGAATTGAAGCGGAGACCATGGAAGAGTGCTGCTAACCAGCTTGCTCAGCTGGCTTGCTTATAAAATTCAGGACCACCAGCCCAGGGGTGGCATGACCCAATGGCTGGGCTCTCCATCATCAACCATCAATCAACAAAACGTCTCACAGACTTGCCTATAGGCAATCTGAGGCAGGCATTTTCTCAATTGAGGTTCCTCCTCCCAGATAACTCTAGCTTGTTTCGGGCTGATAAAAACAACAAATCCCTAGGTAGGACAGGTGGAATCTGTATTTGGTCTGTTTCCCATAACCTATCGGGGTGGTCAGATGTTTATTCTTGTCTCCCTAGGACATTGCCACACAACACCCTCTCTCATCGTCCTAAGATACCTTGATCTCAGATGTCCAGCCTTTCAGGATTAGGAGACGGTTTCTGATGAAGCCCCGGGCTACAGCGCTTCGTCTTAGCAGCTCCAGGATGCTGTGGTGACTGATGTGCACTGTCAGCTTGACAGGACTGAGACACATTCAGAGTCATGTCTGTGAGACTGTCTCCAGACAAGCTTAATTGAGGAGGAAAGACCCACCCTAAAGGTGGGCAGCACTGTCCCTGGGCACCAACCACAGACAGTAGGGACAGAAGCCTTCTCTCTGCTTCTCGAAGGCAGTTGGGAGGTAACCAGCGGGTAGCCCCATGTTGTGGGAGCTCTATCTGTTTACCCAATGACATCTGGGGGTGACTTTGCCATGGCCGTGATTTTCTCTGGTTAAAGGTCATGCCTCCTCTCTTGGGTGGTTGGAGCTAGAGCAAGCCTTGTGGTTGGTCCTCATCGCCCTTGGGAGAGCAATGAGACAGCAGCAGCTGGACCAGAAGCGTCTGCCTTGTTCTGTATTCGTGAGTTTGCTTTTCATTGCACCCCTTAATAAATTGTTAAATAAGATTTTTGTGTCTCACTTCAGCCTCATGGTCCCATTGCCCAGATAGGTCAGCTCTTGCCAGCATGGTCCTCCTCATGGACCACACTCTCAAACTGGGAGCCTCTTCTTACCTTAAGTCACTTTTATCAGATATTGTGCCACAGCAATTAGAAAAGTGACACAAGGAACACAGCTTGCCCCTCACTACCCACGCAGTTGATGCTCTTCCCTAGGGTGCCCCATATGCATGCACTGCCCTTCTCTCTGGGCTTTGGCTACAGCTGTTATGACATCACTACCATGAGGACATTCTGTGACCTTCCCTTACCAGTAAGAAGCTATAGGAGAAATCTAAGTGGCTTTGGAGCCACAAAGGACACTCTTTGCATGCCTTATCACCAGCACTCACATGCCCACGAGGGCCATGGGGTTTTCAAATGTGTTCCATGAGGATCTTTGGTTTCCAAATGTGCTGTTTCCCCAGCGTGAGCAATGAACTTCCTATCATTTGTTTCCCGCAATTAGTTACTCTGACACATCGTTTGGCGACTAGGCCCAAGGATCTGAAAGCCTGCTCTGCAGGCCTCCACACACGCTGGGTCTGCTCCCAACTTCTACTTGAAGAACTGCCTCTCACTACTACTGGCATTTCTGTGAATTTTGATAACCAGAGTCTAGGGTCCTCTCTTAGGGTCTCCTCACCATACTTTTTCCATAGCCTTGAGTCTCAGCAACTGGCAGGCCCACCAACAGCTTCACCACCAGTGGTTCAAGGATGAAAAACATTTAAGGTCTGCATGGGATTTTCCTGAGCGCAGCCATGTAGCTACTCAGAGTCACCATTGCTAGGATGCAAGAGAAATGCTACTGCTCCAGATGGCAGAGCTTGGTGATGCTCACATGCTGCCTGTCACTTACGCAGGCATGCCAGTTTGTCAGAGGCTTCAACTAGTTTCCAGGGGAAGGCTTCAAAGTCCATGCAATGGGTGGTAGGTCAGTGTCCCTACCAAAAGCTCCTTTGGGGGGCCAATGCATGAAACTGTGAGGCTGTGATGCCCAATCCAGAATGCTGGGAGATTCCAGAACTCTGTAAAAATCTGCTTTGAAAAGCCATAGGCGCTGACAGAAGCAGCCTGATAGACCAACGAGGCTGTGAGTATTAAGGCCACAGGCTCATGTCATGGCACCACCTGCTCTGGATGTTCAACACAGAGCATTACTGAAATTTAGTTTGCTCTGGTTCTGACTGCTGTTCCTGTATGTTGGGAGTATGTACCTTTTTTTCCCTTACATTACAGAGGTTCACAGCTGACTTTGCCTTGGGTCTCAGAAGAGACTTTGAGCTTTCAGTGTTGGAGCTATTAAACATGATGGGGACTCAGGGGATGGACTGAATACGTTTTTGCCTTAGAAGGTGGTCATGGGCCTCTCAAGGGGCCAGAGGTGGAAGGTTCTAGTTTAAGATGTGTTTGGGTATCTAGTTGATAGGGTGTGGACTTGTGACTGGATGGGGATGCCTGGTTTTAGTAAAGCACACTTTGGAGTGTGACCATGTTTCAGATCCTTGCTTGTTCAAACACTGACCTGACTTATCCTGCTGGACTCATATGACATGATGGCACAGTTGTAAGGGGGTAACAAGGAGGAGGAATGACCTAGCAGGAAGCAAGTCACTGAAAACATGTCCACGAGGCTCATCTGGTCCAGGATCCCCCGGAACCTTTGCTCTGCTTCCTGGCTGCCATGACTTAACGTGCAGAACTCCCTCCTGCCAGGACCCAGGGACCCAGGAAACCAGGAAACCTCGAGCCAAGAGAAACAACTCCTGCTTTTAAGTTGCTTCTGTCAGGTCCTGTGATCACAGAGATGGAGGAGATAATACAACTGTCTGGCATCAAAGCCCAGTCTGTGGGTAATTATGTCCCATGTCATATACCAACTTGAGAACTGACAAGACCATGCTGTTTGTTAGGAACAGCACAGGGGACATTTGCTCTCACCTGTTTCAGGTTTTTGGCTGTTCTGAAAATTTTCTATTAAGTGTATTCTTTTCATTATTTAAGTAGCAATTTTCTTTCATGCTACCATTAGCAACTTGAAATTTTTACAGATGAGGGCTACAGATTTTTTTTCGTAGCTATCTTTTGATCCGTAGCTGTCTTGTATTATTTTTCAAAACAAATTTGTCATGGATTTCTAGGGGAATCTTGGTTCATGTGACTTGCAATAATTTATATTACTCTCAGGATTCTAGTGATTTCTTTGTGTGCTAATGTCTCCAGGTCTGTCCTGGCTATCACTGGCTTGGCAAAGACATCCACTCAGGGACAAGGCAGCCTGATCTTTAGGATTGAAGACACACATTCTGCTGTTGAGAAAGGATTTCTCCATTGCTATCTCTCTGATGTAATGAAGGAATGGGTACTGAAAGCTGGCAGAGGAGTTTTTCAAATGTTTCATGGGTATTTAATTACTAGGTTTCCTGATATAGAACTACCTGGCATTTACGGTATAAACCTGGAATGTTTGGTTTTCTTTCTTTCTTTTTTTTAATATTTATTTATTTATTATGTATACAATATCCTGTCTGCGTGTATGCCTGCAGGCCAGAAGAGGGCACCAGATCTCATTACAGATGGTTGTGAGCCACCATGTGGTTGCTGGGAATTGAACTCAGGACCCTTAGAAGAGCAGGCAATGCTCTTAACCGCTGAGCCATCTCTCCAGCCCCAGACTTATTTTTTTTTAAAGATTTATTTATTTATTATGTGCACAGTGTTCAGCCTCCATGTATGCCTACAGGCCAGAAGAGGGCACCAGACCTCATTACAGATGGTTGTGAGCCACCATGTGGTTGCTGGGAATTGAACTCAGGACCTCCGGAAGAGCAGCCAGTGCTCTTACCCTCTGAGCCATCTCTCCAGCCCTGGTTTTCTTTCTTGTAGTGCTGATGTGTACAGTTGTTTATGGTGCATTTGGGGGCCGCTGAGTGGCCAATGTCAGTCTCAATCACGAGAGCCCCACAGACTCACCTATCTCTACCTCCCCCACCACTGGGATTACAGATGTATGCCTTCACAGCCAGCTTTTTAATGTATATGCTGGGGACCCAAACTCAGGTCCTCATGCTTGAACAAAAAGTACTTTACTAACTCAGTCATCTCTCTAGCCCAGTATCGTTTTTCTCAATGTAGTATTTGGTCTCAGGCACTTTCTTTAGGGTTTCTGTTGCACTGATAATCAGAATAGTGATGGGTTGGTTTGTTGGACACATGCAGCACGGCTGCATCTCCGTTATGACGAGCTCATCATGTTGCTGCTCCCACAGAGAACAGTTTAAGCTAGATGTCCACTGTGGCCTCTTAATAAACTGGAAAATGTCTGTATCATCCATATTTTTATTTACACAGATCTGCAAAGCTGGCTTTGATGACTTTATTCCTAAGATAACACAAACGGCCATAAGCACAAAAGGGTATTCAGCTTCATCAGAATGCAAATCAAAACTACCAACATCACTGCACACATGATAGGACAGCTGTCACAAAAACCTGTAACACATGCTGGCGAGAAGCAGGTGGGAGCCCCAGATGCCACTGATGAGACTGTAAAATGGTGAAGCCTCTACAGAGAGCAAGATCGTGGCGCCTCAAAACTTAAATAGAATTACCATGTGATCCACCATTCACTGCTGGATGCACAGCCAAAATTACTGAATACAGGATTTAAAGACATCTAAATGCTCATGTTCACATCTTCACAGTAACAAAGTATAAGCTACCCAGAAGCAAGGTGTGGCTCAGTAGCAGACTACAAAGGAATTTCTGAAATGATCTGCATGAATAGACCTTGAGGACAAAAATGTCACAAAAGGAAAAATTCTGCATGATTCCTTAGCCATGAAATCCTTACCGAGCAGAATAGTAACTGCTGGGAGTCAGGTGTTCAGTGGGGACAGAACCAAGTTGCCCGGGATGAAAAGGGCTCTGCACCATGGCAGGGCCGCAGAGGTGTGAAGCGATACCTCTGAGGACAGAACACATGATCCCAACCACACACAAACCTAAGAATACTCTCTACTGTGTCATCAGTAACCTGTCCTGCTTCCTCTTTTTTTTCCCTTTTGAGAAACATGATTTTATTTTTACTTGATTAAAATGTTTACTTCTTGACCAAGTCCAAGAGTTTCTGCACTTGTTAGGAGTAGAAGAAAATGTAGTCAAGCCAAGCTACCATTCTCAGCAATGACTAGAAGCCGAGGACACCCAGGTTCTCTGCAGAGCATGGTGGATCTCCACTCAACGTGCTTCCTTTCAGTGGTCTGCCCTGCAGGCAAAGGGAACCTTTTTACAGCTGGCTCACCAGCAGGCCTAGAATGGGCACACTTCAGGAACATGTTTGGAATGGGTCTCTCTGGTCCTATCCTCCAGCTGATGCTTGGATATATAGCCCTTTATGAACCCCAGGCTATTCTGATAGACAAAATTTAAGGATGACCCACAACTCGGCTGTGTGGGATGTAAGGCTGGACAGGGTTTTCTTCCTGCTCAGATAACTGGAGCTTGGCCCCAAGTCCCTCCTATGACTGCCAATACACACCTTGGCCTGACAGACAAGGCGTGGCTGCAGATGTACTGCCTGTCTTAGCCTCACTCACAGCCACTGGCCGATGGAGGGCTGTCTGGGTCAGGTGCAACGTGCACTCCCTTTTCAAGAAAGCCAAGGAGCAGGTATGAATACTTCTGTGCAGAAGAGTAGCTGGCCCAGACAAAGGAAGAGCTACACAGGGTAATGGGAGAAGGGAGATGGCCCGGGCCAGGATGAAGCCTAGCCCCATGGCACAACACTGTCTGACTATTCTTTGAATCCGTACCCAGGAGCAGTGCAGCTTTATAATGCTTCATTCTCAAAACAGACTGGGAATACAAGATCTGCATGGAACAAAGACAGCAGCTGCAAGGAGGGGTGGGACAACATGGTGCCGTGGCTGATGTCTCCATGTCTCAGCTCTTAAGAGCACTGCGACAAAATATGCATTTCTTGCAAGCTGTACAATTACCTACGAATGCATTAGTAGTTCTAAGGAGAGATGAACTCCCCAACTTGCCCAGCACTGTCCTGTCATCGTTTGGTCAGTTCCAAGTCCTACAAAACAGGACAGTGGAGAGCGGTTACCTGATTTCATGGTTCCACTAAGGAAGCACCTATGGTGCAGCTTTGGGCTGTGCTGAGGGGCAGCTCTCCCCAATCCCTCCCACCCACCCAGGACTAGTCACTGCCCAGAACACTGTGTGGGGCCCGACAGACGCAAGAGGAAGTAAATTCTTCAGTCAGGAGAACCTCTTAATGTTTTATTGACAGACTTTTTGGTTACAGTACAGTCCAAACACATTGTTTGCTATGAAACCACACAAATGATACACAAACAATACATTTTCTTTTCACCTATGTCACTACTATTTTTCACATATACAGCCTGCAAGAGTTCCCAAGTGGTTAATGCCAAGGAAAACTGGAGTAAAGCACAGCAGTGTCACTCATACGGGAAGAGCACGTGACTGGCAGAAACAGTGAGGCCAGAAGAAAGCAAGGCGGTGTCTCGTGGTTTCTAAGCAGCCAGCGCACTTCCAGCAACATAGCCCGCACTCCAAGCTGCCTGCACAGCAGGGAGGCGCACACACATTACAGGACGACGAGGGTCATATCAGCAAGGGCAGTGTAACGGCCACACGGCCACCACTTCCAAGCGAATGAGAGCACGCTACCACTAACACTGACCCACGCCCTGGGTCCTGCAAAGGTAGAGGAGTAAAAACAGAGAGGGCTGGTTAATGACATGCAGACCACAGCTGAGAGGCACTGGAATCTTTAGGCCCAGAGTCAAACTGCAAAATAACAAGCAAAAGGTCAGGCTCTCCAATTCAGGTTCTGGAGGAGCAAATCCCAAGGAAAGACCTGTCGAGGCAAAAGAGTTAGAGAAACTGGAGATGTGGCCCTGGTGCAGACATCCACAATGTTCTCTCCTGCCAGAGGGAACCTGACTCAATTATCAGTGGCCACTGCAAGCGTGGAAACCATGGAAGTAGAGGGAGAGAGCATGCAAACGGGAGGATCGCTGGGAGGGGAAACAGTGACAATACCTCAGGAGTGAAGAGGGAAGAAAGCAGAAGGTGAGGAGGGAGGCAGAGCCCTGGCCAGGGCAGGAGAGTGGAGCCAAGAGTGGAGAAGAGAACACAACATCAGACACTCTTACAGCAAACGGAAACCACGCTCCATCACTGCTGCACCTGCAAATTAAACAGCAAAATTAAAGCCTAGGAGGGAAGTCCTCATAGAGGACACAGCTCTGGATCCCACACCTGTGAAATGTAAAGAACGAGCAGTTATGTGCTCCTCAGGGGCCAGTCAGTGTGGGCTGGGTGCAACATGCTGTCTACAGTGTGTGTGTTCTAAGACAACAGTGCAGAATGCAAAAGGTGTTAGTTCCCAAACCAGCCTCCGCTGCATGTGTCCTTAAAATAAAAAGCAGTTTAGAAGGAAGTCATGTAAGAAGGTCAAGAGGTCTACTGTCTAGAGCACACTAAATTTCCAAACACAGAACACAATAACATGCACCCGTTCATCCCACCTGTGGGACTTGTGAGACAAAAATTACACAGGTTCTCTCTAAATCACCTGCCTTTCCCCACAAACCTTTTCAAATCAGTAAACTGGACCAAGGGGAACACTTAGAACCTCTCCCTATGGTAGGTCTAAGGGACAAGGAGAGAGCTGCTCAGTGAAAACGCCTGTCCTTTCAGCCTGTCCTACCATCACACAACAGAAAGAGTAGATGATCAGCAGTCTCTAGGAAAGTCAGGGGAGGTGCGTTAACAAGTGCCCCTTCCTGACACTTGATACCAACAGAAGGTATACCTGGGATCCAATATGAATCAGTGGATTACTCTGGTTCCAGTACACAAAGCCATGGGTTTGTGTACCTAAGAAGTTAGGCATTTTAAATGACAAAACTAAATAGGCTGCAAAAAAACCTTACAGAAAATCCTTAGGATTTAGTAAGTCAAGGCTAACTGCCTTTCAAAGTTTATACTTAAGAATGTAAAAATAAAACACTTGACAAATTTTAAAATTCCCAAACCATCATGGCAGTATTATTAAACATGGTAAAGTATCTAAAGACTCTCCCATAACTGAGCTAAGCTTCTAATGGCTTCCCTGTGGGGAGGGATCTTGTTCTTGTCCACCCTGTGCTCCATTAGTTAAGTTCCTTCGCAGAGTGCCTCAAGGTGCAGCCTCAGATGGCCAGCACCTTCCCACTAGCTCTCCTAGGCCTTTTCTCCCTCTCTGAGAAACAAAAACAAGTGGGCAGGACATTAAGGATGCAAAGTCAAAGCTGGGTCCAACAAGTAAGAGGCAGGAATTAAAGCTGATTCCCAGGAAGGGAAACAGCAAGCAATGGAGCCACCCTTTGTGGCCCAAAGCCTGGCACAGGGATGTGCTTACTGACTTGTTCATTTTGTCTTGGGTCAGAGGACACAGAGAAAAGAGCCTCGGAGCACCCAATGATGACCAAGAACAATACTTAGCTAGTGCACAGACCTCTTGGGCTAGTGCCTTTACATCACTAGGACCTGTCTTCGACTAGCATCGAAGCCAATGGTCTATATCAAGCTTACCTTCCCAATATTGCCACAAGGAAATAAAAGACAAAACAAAAACCAAAAGACAGAAGACAGGTATAGTCTTTAAGCCTAGTTCTCCAAGAAAGACCCTTCAACTAGCCTATGTAACTACAAGAATTCCCTCACATGCCCATCTGGGGGGCTCTACACCTTGCTGAAGGACCACCCTTGGGGTCCCATCAGAGGTGTACATCACTGACATTCCCATCCTTAAGACTCGCTCCTCGCCCACTGGGCCATTGTCCAGTCCTCCCTCCCATGCCTTTTAGGTTCCCTGCCAGCTTCCGTGAGCAGCAAAATCTTCTTCTATCTGCTTCAGGCAGAATGTTGCTGGGGGGGGGGGGCACCCTTGGGTGCAGGGACCTAAGCTCCTTCCTGATTCAGACAACCATCCCGGACCTTTGCACATCACATGAGAACTATCCAGATGAAAATGGTTATGGAAAACCCACCTCCCACCCCATCCACCACACTCCTCCACGGCAAGGTATGGGCGCAGGACCTGCATAAGAAGCTGCCTATTTGGATTGGGTGGGGGCCAGGGTGGGAGTTTACCTCAGAATCTCTTTTGGAAAAGAAAAGGTAAGATTTTCCCCCTCAAGAAGAGTTTCAATATAAGGATTTAACAAATGTGGCCAAGCCAAGGGCAACACAAGGTTATGTTGAGGTAAGCAGCTAAGTGAACTCACAATCATTACAGCACAAAATAAACAAGGCAAAGAGGGAAAGTTACTTGTCCCCTCCCCCTACTCTCCACCTAAGGACAGATGCGAGAGTCATTCCTTCAACTTTCTGGAACTTGTGAACAAATAATACACAGATGAAGGTTAATGTATTGACTTACTACCATCTTTATGAAAATCGAATGTACACAACAACAATTATGAAAGTGTCTCCATTAAACTTTGATAAGACAACAACAACAACAAAAAAAGAACTAACAAATAGCTAAGATGTTGCTGTTTGAGTTGAAAGCATCTCCAATAACACTTTAATCTTAAAGGTCCATATTTACACAGTATGCTAATGCTTTTCCTTCTTATTTTAAATGCATGATAAAGAAAGAACAGAGATAATGGTTGCAGCAGATCTTCCACGGGTTGAGTTCGGGTGGTGGTTTGACTTCACTGTGAGAAGTGCACTGCAAGTGGGGAACGTTCTTTCTAATTCTGCTTCTTTCACTTTCTGTGGTTTCCTTCACAGAAGTTAAGCCTTTAAGGCTGGCCCTGCTTGGTCTGACAGTCCACACCAGGTGGATGTGTACCAAGGCCAGAGTGAGTGGCTGTTCTAAGCAGTGCTTGGAGCTAAGTCCCTCAGGACACTGCAATATAGAGAAAGCTAGCTCATGTGTGTAGACAGTTAAGGGACACACATGCTCCTGGATACCTCATCACACACAAAGTGGCCCTGAGGCCTGAGGTGAATAGTGGTGCTGATGAGGTTGTTTCCTTAAATGACTTCAAGGCGTCAGTGCCTACTTTTCGGACAAATAAAAAAAAATGTAGATTTGGGTTTTAAAGGCCCAGCACTCAAAACTATTTCAGAAAGAAGCAAACTTTTAAAACTTCTTTTACTGTGTTCTAATCCTCAATCTCCTACATGGCCTCCATCTTGTCCAAATAGAGCTAACATATTACCAAACTCACCAATTTAGTGAAATATCTTAACGACCCCCGTGTCTAAGAGAAATGAGTGGGAGAGACAGTGGGGTGACCAGATAGCACTTGGATGGACTGGGCAAGCTTGGTAAAGGCCCAGTGGGGCTGGCCCTCAATGCACCTGCCAGGGCAGAGGCAGAGGCAGAGGCATTGTGGTCAGAGTTGGCACCATAGCCACAAGGTCTTCTAGGACATCCGATAAATGCCTCACCTCAATTGCCTGGAACCCAAATAACTACTATATTGCCCCCAGTGCTCCTTGCCAGCACATAATGTCATCTCAGAACTGGTCCTATGCAGTTTCACAGGGCCTGGAATACCATTCTCCAGTTGTTAACACTGGCAACTTAATTGAGAACGTAATGTAAAACTTCCGCTGTGGAAGCCAGCTACTTCGAATCCTACACCTACTCCTCATTACCCAGCGACAATAAGTGACAACAGACTTCTATTTCCCTCAGTTCTACTGAGGTATGAAAGATAAAATTACAGGTATAAAACACAACTAAAAAGTCCTGAGTGTGTCCTAGTGTCACTGCCCATTTTAGAGTACGTCCCAAACACTGACGCGTTCATGGGGGAAACATAATAAGGCACTGTGTTCAGTGTCTGCCCAGCATGGACTTCCATGGGATGTTTTATCGAAAGTGAGTCTCGCCTGGTAGAACTGACCAAAATGACTAATGTGGACAGACACACTTATCTTGGGCAGCATCAGCCCTGCTGAGAAATCCATCCCTCACACATGTGATAGAAGGGCAACCCAAAGGAAACTCAGAGCCCTGAAGGACAGTGAGGTAATCAAAGCAATGACAGCACACACCACAGAGCTAGGGCATTTAAAAAGCAGAGGCCCAAGTAGGTCTGACCACCTTTCAAGCTCTGCCTCAACCTGTGCCAAGAAATTAGGCCAAGAGGGTGACAGAGCCACTGGACCTGGAACTCCCTGCGCTTGCTTAGCTAGCACTGTGCCCACCTGAGAGTTTCTGCTGAAACAGGCAGACTTTGGAGGTATTTACAAGAAGCAGAATTGCCACTTCCATGGCACCATTCCCAGCCACCCATCTCACACCCTGGCTTTCCAGGGCAGGTGAGTGTCAATCATAATCACCCGAATTTTTACCATGTTTTACCAGAGCCTGTGAGGGCTTTCTGAGATCACTCCAGTTAAGCCTGGTTGAGAACTCTTTTCTAGCCTGTATTGAAGATAAGTGCAACCATTATCAAATATTCTTTACTGTTGAAAAATCCTTGGAATTTGAGCTGGTAACATTCTTTCCTGAACCTAAGACTGTGACCAATCACATAGTAGGATCATGAAGAACAAGGTCTACATGCATTGTAAGCACTTGGAAACAAAAGAACACGAGGACAGAGTTCTGTGGACAACAGAATTCAAAGCGATCTAACACCAGACTCCAATCCCATGTCCACCAGTTTAACTAGCTTCTGGAATCACCCTGTGGCTGGTTGGCGTGCAGACAAGATGGCAAACTGCAGACCGGAGAGACCTACACTTCTGGAGATCCTGTGCCAACCTATAGCTTCCTTGAAGAAATTCCACAGTGTGTGCAGCATGAGGTCAGGTTTTCCCATTCAAGATCACTCTACTATCAGGGCCACATTTATGTGGGACAGATCAATCATGTGCCTGTGGAAATTTGAACAGACAGTTAACACAAACTCTTGATGACAGCAATTCACCAATGTGCACAAAAGTGAAGTAGAACTTAATGAGAAAAACCCAAGGTATAGGAAAGCAGAAGGGGCCTTCTCCAGACAACAAAAGCAGATTATGGAAAAGATGTGTAGCCATGTTCTGCACCTCTATACAGTACAGCACAGCGCTCCCAACATTCCATCACCCCCCCGCCCCCCCGTGCAGTTACCAACTACAGACACTACCTGTGGAATTTCTGCTGAAACGCTAGTGCGTGGGCTGGCTCCTTGAACTTTGCTATGGCTTTCCGCTGCTGAGGAAGCATCTGTAAACTCTATGGGAAGAAAACAAAGACAATTAATGCCAATTGTGACACAGAATTTGAGCAATTACATATTGTAAGTTTCTATACAAAGCAGCAGGTAAGGTTGTCACCTGGAACATGAAAACAAGCTACCTGTCCTTCTTTGCCTCCGTGGGCACCTGTGCAAAGCAATGCTGCTGATTAGCTGGGGAGTAGCACGTCTACCCTCTAGTATGATATTCAGATCTACCTCCACCCAGCCACACCAGTCTCCCACTCTGAGACTAACACAGGTACCCATGGGTAAGAACTCTTTCCCTATACCTTTTGAAGGTGTCCTCATCTGTCTAAAGAATGGCTCTTATCCCTAGCTTATCACAGGGAAAATGGGTTATGGCTACATGGCACTGGACACATAACATACTCACCAAGTGTCTACTCTGGGTGAAGGGCCCTATGCATGGATGGCACACTGTGCCCCCAGAGCTTTGGGTTTTTCTAGCTCTACATTTCTACAGATGTAGCAAACCTGGCTTGCAAGTGAGAATGCTGACAAAAGCTACACACTGAGAAATGGCAAAACGGGGATCTTAAGTCAACGCAGGCCCCAGAGCCTGTTATCTCACTGCTTTGGCTAGCTACCTTTCCAAGAGTCAATGTGGCAGTGAGAAACAAACTCACAAAGCTGGGCATTTCAATCTAGTCCACAGAACTACTAGAACAAACAAACATGCTAACACAGAAAATGAAAATCTGGCCAGAGGCAGGAATCAGATGCCAGTTATCACTACATTATGGCTCAAACCCAGTACTTGCCTTGAAGTCATTGTCACTGAGCCACATGGGGAAGAGTGACTTTTTGTTCTCAGATACCTAAGGTTCATGGGGTAAAAACTTAATTTTCTTCTTAAAACAATTTCAGGCAAAACCTAACAAACAGATTTCTTCAAGCAGAGGGGCTTTGAAGTTACAATGAACTTACTTCCTTGGCTCTAAGCTTTAACCTGGCTCTGCTCTCAGAACAGAGTGACATTTTCTGACTCACAGGTCTCAGCTAGCTGCACCCTCTTCCATCTGAAACTTAAACACCAGGAGACTTACACCTCATCTATCTCTTGCTCCACCTTTCACCAGTCTCCTTTGGAGAGTGTTAGGCAGTAGCATGCTAGTGGAGATCAGTAGTTTCTATGGGATCACTGCCTGACCAAACACAACTCTCAGTTCTGACAGGTACTCAAGTATGGTTTACCATCACTCTCTCAAGTAAAAGGCTTGAAAGAACAGGTATCCTCTTGGCCAACACCAGTACTAAGCAAGTGAGCACTAGGTGGTGCCATACCCAAAGCACACCGACCCTATATTTCATTTTGAAACAACAAGGTATAATTCCAAAAGAGAAACAACCACACTGCTTCTTCTCAAAGCAGGACAACAGTGCTGGAGATCTAGTTCTACCACTTAATACCATTTCTTTGATATCTGTATTTAAACCAGTCAAAGTAATCAAGCACTCTTGAAATCACATTTCTATCACTTAAAAAAAAATATTAGAAACTGAGCACGCTCACGCAAGGGTGCCCAGGGTCAGATGTATCAAATGTTTAGAGGCAGCTGTGAGTCACCTTATGTGGGTGCTGGGAATTGAATTCTAGTCCTCTTGAAGAGCAATACATAATCTTAACTGCTGAGCCATTGTTCTAACCCTCAGTCACTTCTTTACCCATTAAATACTACCAGACCTTGTTTTGTTTGGTTGCTACACACCTTTAATCCAGAACTTGGGAGGCAGAGGCAGTTGGATCTCTGAGTTCAAGATCAGGCTGGTGTATAGAGTGAGTTCCAGGACAACCAGGGCTACACAGAGAAACCTTGTCCTGAAAAGCCAAACGAAGAAGAAGAAGCAAGAAGCAAGCAGCAGCAGGAGGAGGAGGAGGAGGAGAAGGAGGAGGAAGAAGGAGGAGGAAGGAGGAGAAGGAAGAAGAAGAAGAAGAAGAAGAAGAAGAAGAAGAAGAAGAAGAAGAAGAAGAAGAAGAAGAAGAAGAAGAAGAAGAAGAAGAAGGAAGAAAGAAAGAGGGAGAAAAGAAATGAAGCAATTTCATAGACGCTGAGAAAACCCACACAATCCTACTCAAAACCATCCCACTGACCTAAGACCAGTAGGAACCAAATTGCTCTACTTCCAGGGTGAATAGGCACTGGCCCATCAGTTCCTCAGGGACTCCCAGGGTGCCACACAGCACTGAAGCTTCTAAGTCATCTAAAAGGTAGGCATGTCACTGGTGTAACCTAGAAAACTCCTCATTGGCTCTCAGGCCTTCATCTCTAACACATGCCATTTATCAACAGCAGCATCTCTTCTGCTTGGGACTATAGAATGGCCACAATAAACTTTATTTAAAACACAATTATTCTGAGTGTTTTCAGAACACACACACACACACACACACACACACACACACACAGAAAAAGTGGCAAATAAAAGGAGGGGAAAGCCACTTAAGAGGTTTATATTAATCAAAGTACAAAATTTAGTGTATGAGACAAGTAAGACAGAGGTCACATTGTTTCAACTAATTATCTCCAGGCAGCCTGTGAGTCATCTGCTGGGGATCACCAGAGTAAAGAGAATACCCAGGATTGCTTATGCTGAAGCCAGGGCACATGGTAACAGTGCTACAGCTGCCCTCACACTTAGGGCATAAATATGGAAAGTGAGAATACCCACAAGACCCAATTATAAACACTAGCCTTCATTTAGCAAGCATCTGAGGCCATGGTGCATAACAGTGGTCCAGGCTCTGGTGTTGGAATCTAGGCTATCTGGGCCATTATGTGAACCAGAATTTTCAATTACCAGTTATTTTGTCTCACATGTTAATACATCTACAATCCTCTATTATTAATTCTGTTTCTACAAATAAACCACGCTACAATCAACTACTCAGAAAGCATCTATCCCCTTTTAGACAGTCTCAATATGTACCCCCAAATGGCCTCAAACTCGTGTTCCTTCTGCGTGAGTTTCTCAGTGCTGTGAGATTACACGTGTGAACCATCATTGTGGCTAAAACCATCTATCCTTAAAGACAAAGTGTTACCAACAGCTGGTACAAGTGGGAGCCAAAGTCCAGAGGTTAACTTCTCAATAATAAATACTAAATTAAATCTAACAGCCTCTCAAGAATCCCATAATGAAGGTGGCTAGCATTAAACTCAAATACCTAAACACTAGGCTCAATTTTAGAAGGCTTTCTCTTCTATTCACTTTAAGACCTCTTAATAGTAAATAGGAAACATGTCTGTTTGAGACAGGATCTTTCTTGCTATATAATCCTAGCTGGCCCAGAACTTGTTATATAGACTAGGCTGAGCTCAGACTCACAGAGGTCCTCCTGCCTCTGCCTCCCAAATGCTGGGATTAAAGGCCTGAGCCACTACACCTATATGTAAATGGAGGTCTGAAACACCTTAGTCAAGAACTAAAATAAAAGTAGGCCCTTTATTCTGCTTAGGAAATGTAACATTCTCTGGGTAACCTGTATTTTTCACTGGCCAGGCATGACTCTGAAGACCACCTGCAAAAGAGAATGCAGGGTAAACTTGCCTATAGCAGATATGGGATGGTGTCTGTCTCCATCCTTCCTATCACTGGTAACAAGCTCAGACCTGAAGCATCAGACTCTGTCATTTGAAAGGACATGACAACAAAGTGCGAGTTACTGCTGCATCTGTCCTGTAGATGCTAAAATGAGCACCAGAATTGTGAATATGTGAGAGAGCTTCAGAAAAATAAGACAATGCAGCTAATTATTTGAAATTTTGAGAAATTATCACAAGTAAAATGTGATTTGATAAAAAAGGATAGGTATGTGTACACATGTGAACTTCAGAAACAGATTTCAAAGGATAATATGTTCTACTAAAGTATTTACTTCTTAAACTTTGAAAATAAGAATCTGAACTCAGTATGAGGCAAGCATCAGCACCTTTCTTATCCAGTACCATCTTAATACAACATAACCCACAAGGGTCCACTGTTCTCACGTATGACACAGTAGTTTTATCTGGAGAGATGACTCACTGGCATCGTCACCACCTGCAGGTAACCCACCTGGATTGGCCCCACAGACATCAGCAGGCTCTTCAGCTGGGCATCAGTGGTGGATGAGGAGAGTCCTTCCACGGACACCACACAGGGCTGTGGTTTGCATTCCACCACTCGAAGGTTCTGCTTATTTGGCATTAGGCGCCCTCGCCCCATGGGACCTGCTACTCCTCGGCCTCGTCCATGCATGATGGCCTGGCAATGACAAAGAAGATGTATTCTGATATCTGAGTGGATTCTTCCTGTAGCTAATAAAGTACAAAGCAAGTATGTGCCCAGGGTCCATGAGGACATGCTGTGAGTTAATCTACCATTAGAGGGTAGCCTAATAGCTAACTAGAGCAACACCAGCAAGTGCAATGAGGCTAAGATGGAAGCCCAGAGTTCTGCAGCTATAATTGGGAGGGATTCTGGTGTTACTTTCATTCATGATACAAACACTGTAAGGATACAGACACTGGCTGCAATTAGCACAGGGAGGGGTCAGAACCCATCCTAATTGCCACAAACACACAACTTTTCCCACCGTGGCAAAGGCCAATGGATACATGGTATACACAGTGCTAGCTAGCTCTCTAACATTAACAATGTGTCATACACAGCTCTGGGATCCAACTCAAATGGACAAGTTATATTCACCCTTTGAAACAGAACTTCACCTGGTCATCTGTGACAATCACCTCCGGTGCTCTTACATAACCTACACCAAAAAGGGGTAAAAGAAACCCCAAAGCACCATTTTTCAAAGCTACCCAAGTGTTAGAACTACAATAAAGAGCCTTTAAAAAGAGCTATCTGGCATTTCCAGTATTTTCAACTAGTACGACAATTAAAAAGAAACAGCCTAATTCTACAGTTATCTAACTAGGAATGCAGAGACACTGGAACTGAAGCACACTGGACCTCACCCATGTCCTACCCTAATTCTGTACCAGTGTTTGGTTAAAAGGAACAATCCACCAAACGCTGCCACCTCATAAGAAAAGGTAGAAAGCCATAGCTGATGCCTAGGATATGCACTGTTACCACAAGTGTGGAAATCTGAAGGAATACAACTAGAGGTTTTAACTACAGAAGGCCACCACTACTGCTGTGAGACAAGTTGTGGAGAAGTGAAGGGACCGTTCCAGGATTCACACAGGAGACAACTTTTGAGTTGTCTCCTGTGTGAATGAAAAGACTTTCATTACAGGAAGTCACAATATAAACACTCTGGTACAAATTTCAGTCAGATACTAGGTTTTGCCATAATTATCTTATAAAAGCCTCACAATAGCTCTAACAAGTGAGAAACACCACTGGCCTCTTAAAGGAGAGCTAAGAGGGCTGAGGGTGGGTGAAGCATCTCTAGCATTCCCACATGTAATTTTCTAAAGTTATGTTCTTAATACAGCCAGGGGTTAGGTCTGAAAGGAAATGCCGCCTGTAACAGGCTGTGAGATCAACCATTTTATTGCTGGATTTATCACTAATACGTGCACATCTGGCCTGCTGTAGCAGTAGAGTCATCTACTGACAGGACACACAAGGTGAAATGGAATACTGCATGAGCAGACCCTACATCTGAAGAGGGGCAGTGCCAGCACCAGGCTCCCTCTGCCTGGCCTCACCTGTTCTTTAGACATGTGCTACTGTTGTAGGGAGGACTTTGTATCCATCTGCTTTGGAAAATTAGAAGGCTGCCTTTCCCCCAGAAGCTGAGGAATAGTAAGTACACTGTCACCTCTCTGCCTGCAACATGACTACACTGGCCTCCTTAAGAAGGGTACGGAGCCTGTGGGCTCCACCTGGTAGGCTGGGCCCAGAGGAAATGACCTTCATTCACCTTCACACCTCCATAAGCAGGAAGGGCACAGTCCTAGTTCTCTACTGGGGACATCTCTGGGGTCAAGTGGGTAGAAGGAACACAAGAGCTCAGTACTACTGTCTATACAGTACAGTGGTATTCAGATGTACAGGACAGCCACACTCTCTAGTTGTATCACTGAGTAAATGACTGGAGGGAAGGCTTTCTAAACCATGACTAAGAAAACAATGGCTCATTTACCAATGTGAATATTAGCAAACTCCAGAAAAACCACCTAACACCAACTTCTTTCAGCCAGTGACCAGGAAACCTATAGGAGGCAGGGCCCTTCCACTTCAGTACCTTCTTGGCTGGGTGAATCCCTTGGATGCTTTTGATCCCTGGAGAAATAGCCGGGTACATGTGGGGCCCCACAGGCAGGTGCTGGGGCTGCTGAGGACCCCCCTTGGTCAGCGTCACCTTGCGAGCAGGCTGCTGTCTCATGTCCGGAGGCTGGGGAAGCCGCTGGGGCTGGCTCTCTGTGTGAGAAAAGCCATCGCTCTCTCCTCCCTGCTGAAATCAACAAGGCAGCAGGAGGATCAGTGTCTGCTCACCATTCTGGCCATGCACTGGCACCCACTGCAATTGCTGACCGAGGCAGAATCTTTCAGATATAAATACTACTAAATCTGCCTTTTCCCTGGAGCCAGTAGGGAAACTTCTCATTGGGCAGTGGTTAAGGCTTTAAATACAGTATTTTTGAAATTTAAAACATTAAGTTTTTAAATTAATGAATATATGTATTTAAATGAGCTGCAACAAACACGGGTACTGCTTAATTTGTACTGGTTAAATTGTAAAACTACTTCATTTTTTTATTGTCAAGAACACTTTTGTTGAAAACTGATAGTGTGTACAGGTCTTAAAACTTTGTAGATACTGCTCAAAGCCACCACAATGGGGAAGCTGCCTGGCTCCAGTGTCGGTTACAGGAGACTCCCATCTGAGGATATATACCACCAGCAGGTTGCATAGTGAGTGAATACCAGAGAAGTAGCATATGTGTTGGGCTAAGAGCTTTGGAAACATTCACAACCTGTTTTTTGTTCCTCCTACTCCCAATCTCAATTGCTCCTGACTATAAGGACCATGAGGAATACCCGTGAGGCATGCCCATATCAAGCTGGCATCTGAGTCTACTGTACTACCAAGCAGCAGCATAAAGACAGCCTGTGGGTGAGACCTATGGGCAATCTGCAGTTTTCAGCACGTTTCAAAGAATGACTGGTGGGCGGGACAGAAAGAACAGATGAAAAGAATTCTGCCCTGTTACATTATGCAATCTTAGTAGAAATGAATGCTGGGCCTTGAGAAGCGGCACTAAACTTGTACTCCTCCTGACCTGAAGAGGCATATCAGGTGGTGGTTGATAACCTCCCACACAGGCTGCACAGTCATGAAAGTAATAGGTGGTGACTTAGCAAACGATTTCAAAAGAGGTACATGTCTGTATCCATCTCCAATTCCCACTCTGCTGTAGGTGGATTGTAGTTTATCCCCACCAAAGCCATGCTGAAGTTTAACTGTCAGTGTAGTTGTAAGAAAGGCAATGAAGCCCTCACTCAGAGGTGTTTTGGTCAAAGGGGCTGCACCCTTATGAACTGATTAATGTGATTCTGTGAGAATGGATTAGATATGCCACTAGCTATCAAAAAGCACCTGGCTTCTTATATCCTCCTCTCTTCTGCAAGCACCTGTCTGACTTTCCTCCATGAGGCCCTCATCAGAATCTGGATCCTGGTACCATACTCTGAAATTTCCCAGCCTGGAGAATCAAGAACCAAAATTAATCTCTTTTCTACATCCAGCATCTGGTATTTTGTTATAACCAAGACTTAGAAAACCTCCAAAGTTATCTTTTAGAAACCACCTAATGGACAAACAGGCTTTCAAGGAAAAGCAACTAATGTAGTGTGGGAAGTCCTTCTGCATATG
Source organism: Ondatra zibethicus (assembly GCA_004026605.1). Taxonomy (NCBI): domain Eukaryota; kingdom Metazoa; phylum Chordata; class Mammalia; order Rodentia; family Cricetidae; genus Ondatra; species Ondatra zibethicus. Next base: position 29,255 of record PVIU01004101.1, read on the forward strand.
TGTTGCATTTATTGGTTAATGAATAAAGAGAAGCTACTTTGGCCTGTGATAGGGCAGAATACAGCTAGGTGGAGAAAACTAAACTGAATGCTGGGAGAAAGAAGGAAGAGGCAAGTGAGACACCATGTAACCACCAGAAGGGAAAGATGTGAGCTGTCAGCTGGAACCTTGCCAGTAGGCCACAAACCTCATGGCAAAATACAAATAATGGAAATGGGTTAATTCTAGATGTAAGAGCTAGCTAGCAATATGCTTAAGTGATTGGCCAAGCAGTGATTTAAATAATATAGTGATTATTTCAGGAGTTTGGGCGGCTGGGAAACAAACAAGTGGCCTCCTACTACACCAATATAATTATGACCCAAGAAAAAATAAGCTTAAAACTGTTACAAGGAGACAGAGCTTTGGCTCACTGCAGCATGCAGAAACTGCCAAGTCTGGTCTCTCCAAAACTTCACAGACTTGCTAAACAACCATTTGGGGGCAATGGAATCAACACTAAAACAGGTGACAGAGTACTGCTTGCCAGGACTGCATGTGTGTGCACTGTTGCCTTTCTTTCCTCAACCCATCAGCCCACAAGCTTCTAGGACTGTGGTCCTGTCTGAAGGCTGAAAGAGTCACAGAGTCCAGGCACTTTCCTCAGTGTGCCTGTAGGCTGGGGGAGAAAGTTGACCTGAAGGGCTGTGCTAAGCTAAGCAGTACCCGTCTAGCACTAAGAAAGTCATGCTAAGAACTAATAATTAAAAAGAAGAGAAAACATGTAAAGCAGATATATAATACATCAAAATTTAGGGATTCAAATACTACAGTTATAACAAAAATAAGGGGAAAGACCTAAGATCAAGTTGAGACTTTAAGAGGAACCAGCCCCACTTCCAAACAAAGCAGGAAGAAAGAGACAAAGAAGTTCCTACTCAAGAGTGGGAACAGAGAAGCTTCTTCTCCATCAGTACCAAAGGCTGCTCTGAGAACAAACTCCACACTCCTTTGATTATCCTGAACAAGAAAAATGGGCAAAAGACAAATGTTCCAAACTGGAAAAGAGAGGGACCATAACAATGTCCCCAAGTAGTGAAAGGAATATATGAACATGATGCCATCGTATCAATCAACTTACATGAAATGCGCCAATTGTACAAAACACATACAGACCCAAACTGAGTCAGCAAACAGTGATGACCAGAAGTCTAAGGAGCAAGGATGTGCAGTTAATGAAAAGACACTTCTTACAAAGAAAGACCCACCCCCGCTTCCCAGGGGATTTTACCACAGAGCTAAAGTAAAATTGGTAGCTACTTCAGTCTCCTTCAGGTAAAAAAGGGGGAATGGGAGGCCCATGTTCTGGTTCATTCTCCAAGTCAGTTAACATACTGAACACAAAGCCACCAATATCACAAAGAAAAGATAGCAAGACACCTACTAAAGAACATCCCTCAGAAACATACACATGAACAAACAAAACACCTTCAAGATGTTAGCTGACAGAAAAAGCATCCATACTATGGCCGAGTACAATTCAACTCTTTAATAACTAGTGAACCATAACATGATCCAGCTGAGGACAGCTAGGCCCCAGCCGGAGGGGCACAACAGTCTACTCCTTCCCCCCAGTGAGGGCAGGCAGGTCATTTAAAACATTTTACCATGGAAATTCTTCAGTATGTACAAAAAGAGAAAGCCCAATCACTTCTTAAATATTTTAAAATGTAAGCATCTCCTTCTGTGGCTCAGGCTGGCCTGAAACCTTGTGGTGATCCTCCTATGTCAGCCTTCCCACTGCTAATCTTATATAACTTGCTCTCAATTAGATTGTTCTAATTAAGTTATCATAATGCTGTGCTTTAACTTTTTATGAAACTCATTCTAATCACTCAAGACTTAAATAGAAACAATCTATTTCCTTTTGAAAAACATAAAAGAAACATTTTTTTCCCAATTGAGAGAACAAATACTATGAAAAGCTAATTTTTTTTTTTTTTTTACTCTGGATTAACACTAGAAAATGATCACTGGGTATGCTAAAAAACCATCTTCAGGAACACATTTCTATATCCATAGTAATGCACATAAACAAACCCGAATAAGAGACAAGTCAAACTAAATCAACCCTACATTGGTAAGCTTGCTGTGGCCTGTACAACCAGTTCTAGCACTGAAAACAGAACTGTAATTATTAGTCTGAAGTTACCCAAGGTTTAAAATACTTCAAATATTTTCAAGGTACGGCTTCAAATAGGCATCTTAGAAATCTGCTGCTGAGATGTAAGCAAGCCAGCGTCCTTGAGTGATGGCAGATTACACTCCCACGCAGAAGCAAGTTTTCAGGACGAGCAGTCTCCTAGGCATCATGGGGCATGCTATGACTTCTGGCACAACAGTGTCTCTAAAGCAGATAAGGGGAAGAAGGTGTGCCCATGTAGAAACATACTGCTGAATTGCTCTAAAATGACTGCCCTTTAATGAATACAATAAAAATGTCTCTTTAGACTAGTATTTGGTTTTTAAAATACCTATTGATTTTAAAATTAAGTAAGCCCAGGGAATACTTTTTATCAGCTTAATCTTAAAAAAAAAATTAGGTTTGTGGCCATCAACATTAGCAGGACAAATTTATTTATAACAAATGGTTTAAATGTACAGATAAAAATGCTCACTGATACTGTCAGAGTTTCTTGCAATTTGACAGATCAAATCTTATTTTCATTCTTCAAAGCCCATGAAGAGGTGGTATCGCTGAGTTGCATTCACTAGCAGGCAAATTGATTAATCCCTCTCCATAGAACCTCAGCCCTTGATTATACCTATCAGGCGTTAAGCAGCATTATTCTGGAGTGACAACACTTGACAAATTCCCCAATCATTTTCCTCAGCCTTTGTGGTCCTGCTAGCTTGTATTAACCCTGATGAAAAATTAATTTTCCTTATCTTCTTCTAAACCCCAAAATCCAAATCCGCCAAACTGGCAACTCTTTCTATAAAGGTATTATAAAAACCTCTAAAAGATTAATTGCATGTCTTCAGGTGACATTAAATTAATTTCTGTACTCACGACAGACATTTGATACTCAGCACTGAAAGGACAGATAACATTGTCAGGACACACAGAAGGACAGTGGCGTGGTGTCCCAGGGCAGCCTCTTATGAATTCTCCTTCTGATAAGGTCACACTTCACTGTCACCAGCAATGTAGATGATGATGCAGCCACAGCCCTTGTCGCACAGGTTTCTATTAAGGACAACAATACAAGCCTATCCCAGCAATCTCTGGGAGGCTTGTTCAGAACAGCACAATAAATGACATGCAAGCTATGTGAAGTTTCCAAGCACAAATATGTATAGAACTTTATTTTCTCTCTGTAGACTGCTGGACTACAGGAGAGACAGGGCAGAAACAAGCCAGCCCTAACCTCCTTGTTCCAGGTGCTGTGTGGAGTTTTAGAACATCTTACATTTGCAGTTCCTGTCCCGTCCCCCCCCCCCCCCCCCATCATCAGGCATGCTTACACACCAGCAAGCAAGCACACTGGGGACAGAAATCTGGAACATTACTTCAGGTAATGGGTCCAGAGGGCAACTACAAACCAAACCAAATCTGAAAGGCCAAAGCCACTTGACTAGCCAGACCTAACTACTGAACTTCACTTCATGAGGGGCGTGAATGTGTCCCACTTTACCATATGAGAACCTGGCAGTTATTTGTAAGTGCTTACCCATGTAATATCTTCCATTCTGAGACTAGTAATGTATGAAGAAAGCTTTAAAGAGAAGAATTAGCTTGTCTTTAAAGGAAATCAAAACCAAAAAACACCACCAAAGCCTTGAACTTCTGAGGAGAAAGAAGGTCCAGGGGCAGCTGGCACAAACTCAGCAGGTGAAAATGGAAATACACCAGACATAAGGGTCTGGCTCTTTTCAATACCGAGGCTGTTCAGGCAGTGGGGCTGTGAGCTGGGGTTTTTTTTTTCAGCTCAGAGGTGAGGCTGCAGGGGCCACCCACAGGCAGCTCTGCCCCTGCAGGTGCCTTCCCAGTACAACCCTGTTACCTGCTGCCCACCCATGTCAACAACCATCTCCCCGGAACTCTATCCATGGTCCTGTCCTTTATACCTGGGAAGACTACGGTTCCAGTCAATTTGACCTGGGCCTTTACCTCCCTCCACCTGGGCCACCTATACTGCCATACTGCCTACAAAGCTAGCTGCTCCAGAACCAGGCAGGGCAGAGCTGTGTCCCCTAAATAACAATTTCAAACTAGCAAATGTGACAGATCTACTATTTCAAAGTTCAAAACAGAAGGTTGACAAGATGGTTCTGTGGGTAGGGGTGTATGATGCCAAGCCTGATGACCTAAATTCTATGCCTGGGAACCACATGATGGAAAGAGCCAACTCCCACAAGTCTTCTGACCTTCACACGTAAACCGTGGCACACCCTATCACCAGAATAAATAATTATGAGCATTTTTAAAGCTCAAAGCAGCAAACAGACCTTACAACACAATCCTATTCTGCAAACCAAATAAATAAGGGATTTGGGGGAAAAGCAGAAGGTGGCTGAAAGGATTAACAGTAAAGATCAACGTTATCCTGGACCCTGCTCCTGTTTTGCGCATTTCCTGGTATTACCCACAAGGCTAGGGAACAACTGCCCTGCTCATTCTCAGACACCCGGAGAGATACTGTGTCCACTTCACTTCTGCTCTGAAACAAGAAACCCAACTATGCAGAAATTTTTAGCTTCACATTTAAGTTTCTTAGTATTTTTAATATCCTTTATACTGGTTTTATGTGTCAACTTGACACAAGTTAGAGCCTCAGCTGAGGAAATGAGGCTCTCCTTGAGATCCAGCAGTAAAGCATCTTCTCATTTAGTGATTAATGTGGGGAGGGCCCAGTCCATTGTATGTGGTAGCATCCTGGGATAATGGTCCTGGATTCTATAAGAAGGTAGACTAAGCAGGCCATGGGAGGCAAGCCAGTAAGCAGGACCCCTCCATGGCCTCTGCATTAGATCTGGCTTCTGGGGTCCTGCCCTATTTGAGTTCCTGTCCTGACTTCCTCCAGTGATGAACAGCAATGCTGAACTGCAAGCCAAATAAACCCTTTCCTCCCTAACTTGACTTTTGGTTGTGGTGTTTCGTTGTAGCAATGGAAACCCTTACCTAAGACACCCTTGAAACTGTCCTAGGTTCTAGCGACAAATACGGAGCAGGAGCTGGAGCGCTAAAGGACGGGAAGCTCTGGGTAGCAGGCAGGGCAGAGCACATGCAGCAGCATCGGCAGAACCCACAACAGCAGAAGTCCTGAGCAATATAGAAGCTTGAGACATGGCATCTCCAGACAACAAGAAAGGGTGTGGCAAATTCTACATCAGCCTGTGACCATGGAGAGGTGTTTAACTCTCTGTCAGACTGGTACTTCCCAAAGTGACAAAGATTTGAGGGATAAAATGAATGTTTCTGTTCATCTCAACTCTAATACTCAGGTGATTAGTTATGTCTTATATCCTCTTGTGTATAATGTTTAAAATAGAACTCAACCCCAAATCTGTAAAAACAAACAAATAACTGCCAGTTTTATATTTTTCTAGGTTTTTTTCCTTAAGCCAGCAAAACAGAGTGAGAATATCAGCTCACCAGAACTTTCAAGTGGCTCTCACTACTCTACGAATTAAGACCCAAACAGCCTATGCATCTCCAAACTCACCTACTTTCTGTACTCAACCCAGTGCCCTTCCTTCAGCTAGAAACTGCCACAGTTACACATACCCCACCCTCCCCACACACATGCCTAGAAGACTCGCTCCTTTACCCTGCTCTCTTCTCCACTCAGAAGCCATTTCTTCAGGTCTCCCTGTTATGTTACTCATCCCACTTCACTTCTGCTTGTGATGTGGGATTCCCCTCTGTATGCTGTTAATATGTTTTACAATCATTGGTTAATAAAAGAATCTGCTTTGTCCTATAGCAGGGCAGAATATAGTCAGGCTGGAAGAGATATAACGAAAGAGTAGGTAGAGTCAGACAGACACCAAACAGAACCTTACCGGTAGATAATACAACCATGTGACAATACACAGATTAATAGAAAAGGGCTAATTTAAGATGTAAGAACTAGGCATAAATATGCATAAGCTAATAGGCCAAACAGTATTACAATTAATACAGTTTTCAGTGTGATTATTTTGAGTCTGGACGGCCAGGAAACAAACAAGCAGCCTCTGACAACATGCTTGTACTTACTATTACGCCCAGAGTCCACAGAGTGCTCAGTTCACTATAAAGCTCCACAAAGGCAGGCCTGCTTCTGTATGAAGCTCAAACACCACTAAGGCCTAGTGCCTCAGTTCATGTCACATCTGCTGTGACAACTGAGACTACAGCTGCTCTGTAGACTCTGACCAAACCTCACTACTGACACCATTACCACATACTTCCTCCCTGAGTAACTGGGGAAGCCAAAAGGCCTCACCAATACACAGGAACACCAGAATCCAGAAACCTTTCCACAAAAAGTAAGTCCTAAACAGCCTTTCCTCCCATCAGGTGTCCTGTTTCCTGGCTAGTACCACAGGGGCATGTCTTGGCCAGTCCCTTGAGGTACTGAAGGGACTCACTTTAAAAATTTAAACATGCTAGGTGACAGTGGTGTGGGTCTTTAATCCCAACACCTGGAAAGCAGAGGCAGGTGGATCTGAGTTTGAGGGCAGCCTGGTCTACAAAGCCCAGGACAGTCAGGGCTACACAGAGAAACCCTGTCTTGAAAACCCAAAACAAACAAACCAACCAACCTTAAATATATTCAATTTCTCTTTTGAATACAAAACAACTATAACAAAATGTAGTAAAAAAATACATACATATCTGTACATTGCCTGCTAATCATCTTTCAAGAAACAGGCACCCTCAGCAAACCCAGCAGGTGCAGCAGTGCCTAGATGATTGCTCTCTTTGCAACTCCCAGAGGAAGGCACAGATATGCATTAAGGGCAATGATGTACTAACCATTGAAGGTCATGGTCTTACATGACCTCCAAAGGCCATGGTTAAAGGTATGCTTTGTTCCCAATCTGTGGTGTATCTGTAAGGTAACAGGTCATTGGAAAGTGCCCTACCTATATGCTGCTACTTTTCTCTCCAAACATAATATGAGGCTATCTTGGGTGTAGAGAATACTGTGGCATAGTAGAAAGGGCCACTAAAAGCAAAGCAACACAGTGGTAGCCAGGTCAATACGATGGTAATGGAGGAGAGGGTCATAAGAGTCTTATCTGACATTCCTGTCTTGACTCCTTCCTGCTCTCCAACAGCTGCAAGTCATCTTGGAGATGCTAGAGATACAAAACATAGAAGGTTCATTGAAAGTGGAACCCCATGATGCATCTTCCAAGAGGTCATTGTCTATGATAGAGTGGGACTTAGTAGTGATACAACTATTCGGGGGTCACTCACATCACTGTAAGTTCCCTTCCCCTATGCTCTGTAAACTCATTGGTTCATCAAGTTGAACTTTGATGGAAACCTACTTTGGTCTGCCATTGGGATCCATGGGACAGATATGTCTCCCCAGGAAATTAATGCAACAGCTCATGAGATTTTAGGGACCTCTGCTCTTTTCTTTGTCTGCGTCTCTGCCCAGCTGCTGGGAGACAAGCAGGCCTTCTCTGACATGATGTGTCAAACAACCTTGAAGAGGTGAAGCTTAGAGAAACTGTGGACCAAAACCTCTGATCTGGTAAGACAAGGTAAACATCTTCCTCCTTCAAACCTCACCTTATCACAGTAATGGGAAGCTGATGATCACAGCAGCCTCTGGCACCTGTGCTCCAAGGAACTGAAGCCTTATAAAGATTGGACCCTACATCAGAGCCACACAGAAAAGGACCAAGACACATCAGACAATCTTGAGTACAGGAGGTAAGCATATGTTTAAAGAACAATGGAGAGTTCTCAATGGACACAGAAGCCAGCAGGAAGAGGCCAATCAGGACTAGATCTAGCATTAAAGTAAATAACAGCAGTGACAGTTCACTGAAAAAAAAACCAAACCCCACACCTAACTTGATGTTAGATAAATAAATAAATAGATAGATAGATAAGAAAATGAGGGTGAAGATGAGAATATGACAGCTGAGAAATACACAAGGCATGCTGGAATCGGCCACAGCACTGGCTGGTGGGGAGAAGCAAGTATAAGAAGTGGAGCTCCTTCCCAACTACAGAGTACAGAAACAACGGGGGAGGCCAGCTACAGGAAAGACTTGGTAAACACTAGCTCACCCAAGTCATCAAAGCTAACCTCAGCAATATAGGCTAAGTCTGCACAGTCACACCAAGGACAGGCTACTTTCTGTAGGCAGCCTGCCAAACATAAACAACTTCAAACTTATCGGGAGGAAGCAAAAGATAAATGCAAATTACAGTATAAGCCACAAAATCGCTGGCGTTCCCCTTTAAAATGCCAAGGGCAAGGAACACAAGGGTCAAGGGACTGCTTAAGATTAAAAGAAGACCAGAAACCAAATACGTGATTCTAGGTGTGAGGCTGATATACGATGCTATGCAGCTGCACTCTCTAGTGTCTCTGGCCTAAGTCAACACACTCTGCCTCCAACCTTCTCATAAACCACCTGAGGAAGACAAAGTGATCAATGATGAATGGACATTAAAAGACAACTTATGCTGGAGAGGCTGTGGGGTAAAGGGAACACTCCTGCATTGCTGGTGGGAGTGCAAGCTGGTATAGCCCCTTTAGATGTCAGTGTGGTGATTTCTCAGAAAATTAGGAAACAACCTTCCTCAAGACCCAGTAATACCACTTTTGGGTATATATCCAAAGGATGCTCAATAGTACCACAAGGACATATGCTCAACTATGTTCATAACAGCTTTGTTTGTCATAGCCAGAACCTGGAAACAACCTAAATGCCCCTCAACTGAAGAATGGATAAGGAAAATGTGGTACATTTACACAATGAAGTACTACATAGCAGAAAAAAATAACGACAGCTTGAATTTTGCAGGCAAATGGATGGAGCTAGAAAACATCATTTTGAGTGAGGTAACCCAGACACAGAAAGGCAATTATCACATGTACTCACTCATAGGTGGTTTTTAAACATAAAGCAAAGAAAAACCAGGCCACAAATCATAATCCCAGAGAACCTAGACAGCAATGAGGACCCATACATAGATCTAATCTACATGGGAAGAAGAAAAAGACAAGATCTCCTGTGTAAATTGGGAGCATGGGGACCTTGGGAGAGGGTTGAAGAGGAGGGGAGAGGCAAGGAGGGGAGCAGAGAAAAATGTAGAGCTCAATAAAAATCAATAAAAAAAAAAGACAAAGAGGCAGGGTGGGGTGGTGGGGGGAGCAAACGTAGTAAGATATAAGCACTTGGTGAATGTGGTAAAGGGGCAAGGCCTCAGAACTGAAGGTGTAACAAAACAAAGTTCATCCCATGGCCCACAGAGAGAGGGACCTATGCACTGCTTCTCTAAAGGAAGCCTAGTAATGACAATAAGGATGGGGAAAGAGATGGACAAATTCACCCAATTTTCCAATGCAAGCACCCACAGGAAAACTGGGACCTTCCAAAAGCAGTATTCTGACATCCTTTAAACATAATACAAAAGAGCCATAGCCAAACAGCAGGCTCTCCTGCTGGGGTCCTGCATTTCTCCCATTTCTCCCATTTCTCTGTGTGCCCAAAGAACCAACTGTTTATTTGCTGCCAAATTTCTAAAATTTTCATAAACTGGGTTAGGATAAAATCTGCCTGCTTTCTTTCTTTCTTCAACTAAAGAATGGTGTTATGATGTTTACTGAGCAATGACGATAGCCTAAAAAATGCACTTCATTCTCGTCCAACCTCTCATTTAACGACAGGCAAAGGAGGTCAATCAATCCAAGTCACTGGGGTCACTCAGAGGTGAACTGGATGCCATCTCCCACGAGCCAGATGAGGCTGCAGGACTTTTCCCCCCTGTCATACACTTGTTTTAATTGTTTGTTTCTGTGCTTAATAAGAAAGAATAATTGATGACTCCAGCAGTTCACAGTATATAAACTTTTTATATTTTCTACCTTAGCTTTAATTATTAAACAGGCCAAGACTCAGAATTAAATTCAGCTTATATCTGGACCTACTGCTTTGCTGTGTGGCACCAGGTGGGTCACATGACCTCCCTGAGACTCAGTTTACTTCCCTGTGAAATGAGAATGCGACTCTGCCTGCCTCATGGGCTGTGGGCATGCTCAACCCTGGACAAACAGTAGCCACTACAAATGCCAGCAAGAAGCACAGTCCTCTTCAGGGCCTCGTGAACCATCTCCATCTGCCAGCAGTTTTCTTTTAGAACTCCTCCCAGCATGCAGATTAAGCCCCATGCATAGGTAGAAAATTCAGATTCAGAAGGAAAAAAAAAAAAAGATTGTTTTGTGTGACAGAAGCAGCCAAGATAGGCAACTACCCAAACATGGATTTTCTGCACCCAAAGCTGGAAAACTTCTATGTGTCACAGGGTCACACAAGAAAGTTAGCTTGACCCTAGAGAAGGAGAGCTTCAAGCTCTGTGCCATGAGGTAAGTTTCAGAGCAGCCAATGCCAGATACAATGCCAACGACAAGCCCTGTACAAAATGGACCATTTTCCTTCAGCCATCAAAAATTACACAAGAAACAGTATCAAAAAATCATTCTTACAAAATCTTTAGGAATGTTTCCTGTCATCACAATGCAGTAGTTTTAATAAAGAGGACCCAAATAGTTTCAATAAAGATGACTGATGTACAACAACTAGAAATTACCTTAAGACAAATGGAAACAGGCCTTAAAGGTAACATAATTAAAGAAAAGGCAAGTCTAAAACTTACTGTCTTAAACCCAGGTCTCCATCTTTAACAAAATCCAGTTTTAAAAAAAAAAAATCCTAAGAAAGCCAGGTATGGTGGCTTTAATTCGAGCATCTGGTGGCACAGGCAAGAACATCATGAATTCAAACTACATAGCAAGCTCAGGGCTACATGAGACTGTCTCAAAAGACTAAACAAAACGTGAAGATGGATGATTTGATTTTTAAATGAGCTATGGAAGAGAGGAGACATCCACTGTGATTCACAGCAGTCTCACAGGTTGTATGTCACTCAGAGAAGCCTGAAGAAGTTGAGACATTCCCACCTGGCATGAGGTATAAGAACAGCTGGCCACAGCCAAGCAGAGACAGTTCTTGAGTAGTACTGATCATGGAGCCCATAACCTGTCTAGAGAGTGACAACCAGAAGGGGGACACTACTCGACACTTTAGATTTAATTACATAAACTCTAGGTTAGACAGCAGTAAAGTAGGTAGCACTAAGGAAGCCTGTGCTCATTTCTGCCATATAATAAAATGTTCTCCAATGGCCAGCCCTAAAAAATACAAGTAACCTTATACAGGCTGAGAAAATGCAGTTATTTATTTAGGAAAACACACAAAAACTAAAGCAGTGGTTCTCGGCCTGTGGGTCCCAACCTTTTCATAGGGGTAGCCTAAGACTAAAAGAAAACACAGACAGATTCATTACGATTCATAACAGTAGCAAAATTATAGTTATGAAGAAGCAACAAAAATAATTTTATGGTTGAGAGTCATCACACCATGAGGAACTGTACTAAAGGGTTGCAGCACTGGGAAGGTCGAGAAACACTTAACTAAAGAAAAAGAGGCCATGAATTTGAAAGATAGCAAGTCAGGGGTACTACAAGGAAGGGTTTGGAAGGAGCAAAGGGAAGGGGGAAATGATATAACTCTATTAATCTTAAACAATGAAATATATCTACTGAAATACACATACGTATGTACATATATTCACACACATATATTATACATGTATAGATATATCTTTCCAACAGGATGTGTGGTGCATGCCTACAATCCAAGAATGGAGGAAGCAGAGAATAGCAAGCTTGAGGCCACCCTGGAAAACAGTAAGAAACTATCTCAAAAAAAAAAAAAAAAAAAAAAAAAAAAAAAAAAAAAAAAAAAAAAAAAAAAAAAAAAAAAAAAAAAAAAAAAAAAAAAAAAGCAAAAAGGAACACAGTACTAGGGTTATAAGTTTATATATTATACTTTTACCCTATTGGAACTTAATAGCTCCTAGCAAAATAGAATTCAACAAACAATGAAATGTCATAATTCAAACAGTAAACTGAAAAACTAAAACATACAGCTAACATTCCACACAGATGTTGTGGCATCCAAAGGAAGTGGTGCTATTAGGAGGTGTGGTGTTGATGGAGAAGGTAAGGCCTTGTCAGAGGAAACATGTCACTCTGGGAGCATCCTCTGAGGTCTCATATATGCGGTAGCGCATGCTAATCCCAGCACTGGGGAGGCAGAGGCAGGCGGATCTCTGTGAGTTCGAGGCCAGCCTGGTCTACAGAGTGAGTTCCAGGACAGGCTCCAAAGCTACAGAGAAATCCTGTCTTGAAAAACCAAAAGGGGAATAATAATAATAATAATTAAAAAAAAAATCCCAGCTCCTTCTCTGCACTATGTCTACCTGAATGCTGCCTTGCTTCCCACCATGAGGATAATGGACTAAACCAGAACAGTAAGTGAGCCACCACAATTAAGTGCTTTCCTGTGGTCACAGTGTCTCTTCACGGCAACAGAAACCTTAACTAAGACAGGTGCCATGTTACAAGCTTGTCCTCCCCCACACTCCCAACTGTTATGCCCGGCTCTGTGCAGACTCCTAACAAGATTCTTAGAGGCCGAGCATAAGCACAGGCCTGAGCCCTAGGTGATTCTAGTGTAGAGAAGAAGACAGCTGTGACTGATGCCTAGCAGCAACTAAGGGCAATAATAAAATTAAAAGTCAAATAAGTGTGGTGGCACTTGATGCTGGAACATGCGATTGCTTACTTTTTGAACTGTCCTAATTAGGCACATGTTGCAACTAACCCACAATTATGTGTTCTCTTAAAAATGGCTTCTATCCACTGGGGGAGGGATGGCATGGCATTAGGAAAACACGATTTACCCAAGAGAAAAGTGAACCCCCACCAGGTTAGCCAAAGTTGCCAACACAGAATTAGAAGAGCTGCTATGCTGTGGAATAATTCTTCTGTACACTGTGAATCGAACTGGGTTAATAAAAAGCTGATTGGTGAAAAGCCAGGCAAGGAAGTATAGGCAGGGTGCCCAAACTAAGGATACTGGGATGCATAAGGGCGGAGTCAGAGGAGTCACTGGCAGAAGCAGAGAAAGTAGATGGGCATGCCATACTGAGAAAAGGTACCAAGCCATGTGGCAAAGCATAGATAAGAAATATGGGTTAATTTAAGGTAAGAATTAGCTAGTAACAAGACTGAGCTATTGGCCAAGCATTTATATTCATATTCAGCCTCTGGGTTGATTATTTGGGAACTGGCAGTGGGGACAGGAAAACTCCACCTCCACTGAAATGCTTGCCAGTACTTAAGAGTGAAAAAGACAGGTTAGAACCGGTTCCAAAGCACTTGACTGGTGGCTATGTAAGTAGAAAAGTTCAAAGACTGTCTTTCCTATTTGTTGTTCAATTAGGCAGCATGATTAGATAGATACCTAACCTCTACTGCCAACCTTCAGGGAGCAGAGGGAATACACAGCTCTTTCTACTAGTGCGGAAAGTTCTATTTCCATCAGTGGCCATCTTCTCTTCAGCTTTTAACTAAATGAGACAGTCTAACTTCTCAAGTATTAAATAAGGCCCAAAGCTAAAAACAAACACGTGAGCATTTACTGTGCCAATGACCACAGCAGCTTTGTATGTTAAATGTGACAACTCATCTGCTGATCAGCATCTGAATCACAAAAACATGAGAAAAACATTCAGATAAAACAGAATTATTGACACTGAGTAGTCTACATATGTAACTTTACTCAGTATTATTCTACAGAAGTGTCGTTATACCATGTGGGAGAAATTCTGTTTTCTGTCTTCATGCACTTAGCTAACTGACAAGCACACCACATGGCACTTCACATTCTTCAGGGCGCTGCTTTCCTCCATAGGTGGAGTTACAGGGTTTTTTTTCCCCTTTCTTGTGTACAAATTTTGTGCCTTTAATCAATCGCTACAGTTGGTTTATTCTAAAACCTCATAGTCACAGGGTTCCTGTTTTCCCAATTTACAATGGAAAATGTATATAATAAGTATCATTGTCACAGAGCACAACAAACATATGGACAATGGCATTTGCTTTAGAAGTCACTATAATTAATGGAATGGATATGGATTATGCACCGCAACAAAGCTCTTACAGCTGGAAGAAAGCAAGTATCCAGTACCCTCGTCATGAAGACTCTGTGAAGGAGCTTGCTATTTAGAGGGCTAAACCTGTCCTGACTACAGTGCAAACTGCACTTCTGGTGTCTCATTGAAAACCACCATAACGGAGTGCTCCACTTTTGAAACGACATGGTAAGTCGTTTTCAACGTAGAACTTCCTCTTCAAAATACAACAGGGAAAAGGGTCTTGAGCACAGGTTTAATAACAGTCCATGCTGTTTGAAAGTGGGTACCTTCCCCTCTGACTACACACGCTCACTCACCCCATAGCTATAAACAACTATCATGTGTATAGGGAATTTTACTTCTACGACAAACTTGAAGTTCAAGTTTGTTGGATTATGAGAAATTTGTTTATTACACTGTTATTTACAAAAGAAACTAAACCTCAGAAAGGTGTAGCTGCAGGATATCACAATGGTTATTCACTATACTCAAGACAGCTGAGACAATACGGGTCCAGACAGGGGCAGATTTTGAATGACAGTCCTCATACCAACCTTGAGGTCTGGCTAATCTACACGACTCTACCAGAGGCCAAGTTCAATTCCTTTGTGGAGACTAAAACTCTATAAGGCAAACAAATTTACAGTGAAATGCATAAAATTTGTCAACTTACCCCTCCAGACAACTTAATCACCCTGACCTTGGAGCTGACATGTGGCCCATCTCCACCACCTCCACTGTTGGCCCTGTGCATGACAGTCCTCTTCACCCCTGGCTTGGTGTCCTGAGGCCGGCCCTGGAGGGACGTCACTCTGGCTGCCTGCGGGGAGTGGGGGGCCTCCTCCATGTCCATAGGCTTGACTTGGAGGACTTTGTGTGGCAGCTGTCGAAGATGTTTCAGTGGTCTCACATGCTGTCCTTGATGCTGCATGTTAGCACCAGGCGGGACAAAGTTTACTGCCTTGGGCTGAACATTAGCAATGGTAACATCTTGGTTTTTAACAAGAAGTCTGGTTTTCACATTCTGCCTGCACTGTGTCCCTGGAAAGGGCAACAGTGGGTTACCATTTGTGGGTGATGGTGTAGCTGCCAGCTCCTCTTGCTCTGCAGGGTTCTGTGGACCATAAATCTGTTGTTGTTGTTGTTGCTGCTGCTGCTGTTGCTGCTGCTGTTGTGCAAGTCTTTCCAGTAACTCCTTCTTTCTGGCACCAGCCTGCTGCTGCCTTCGTAACTCCTTCTGTTTCAGGATTTCTTCTCTCAGGCGTTTCTGCTCCTCTATCTTTAAACGATATAGCCTTGTCTCCTCATCTTCATCAGGGAACTGAAATGGAAAACAAGGTTCACTTTGCTTTATAGGGCAGGGTGGCCATTTCAAACAAATGAATTTCTCCCAAACCTTTCAATTCAGTATTTGAAAGAAGACGTTCAAAAATCAGCTTAACAAGAAATATAACTCCTCTAGGGAGGGGAAAAATTATACAGCTAAACCTAATTTGGAAAGATCCTATCAGAATATTAAAAATGAAATAATGTAAATTTCCACTCATTTACAAGTTTGAAACCAATTAAACTATTCATTTAAGATATCAAAATATATTTCAAATGGGAATGGCAACAGCCATGAGTCCCCGCTGTCACAGGGGTTTTATCTGGCTCTTCCCTGACAAACCAACAAAAGGTGGGGTGTAAATGACCTGAAAGGCCCTGATTAGAACTATTGATTTTTCGTACAGAATTTTCAGCCTGATCTCAAACTCATTTGTCACAGAATAATTGGTTATAATGAACAGCACAAGTCAATCTTTCTGACCTTGAACTCACACACCCTCCTCAGAATCAAAATGCTGCCAATTGCAGTATTGGAATATTAATAGTAAGTGAATGCCCTGAATATCCCAGACCCAAACTATACTAAAAGTCAATACAGAGAATTCCTTTCAAAAGTCCAGTAAATTTTTTTACTAAAGAATCCAATGAAGAAAGTTTATAACTTAAAAATAATTTTTTTATGATCATCTCTCCATAGTCTTTACAGAAGAATGAGATTCAACCTATCTGGAATTCACCTAATTACAAATCTTGCCTATCTTGTGTAAATCTCAAGAATTAGAAATGCAAAACAAGCACAGAGCTAGAGAGTTGAGTAGGTAGGTACTCAATGGACTTCTTGGCATGGGCTGACCTGCTTCTAGTCTTAGGACAAAGTCATGGGTACATTTCAAACAAAACTAAAGGTAGGTGAGTGAGAGACTGTTACTCAGCAGGCCTGAGTAACAAACCTGCAGTCCAACAGCAAATGATGCAGGAGCAGAATCCAGATGCACTATTTCCTAACAGAGAAGTAATTTGTCAGCATTTGTTTCACAAGGAGTCAAAAAAGGGTTAAAGCAGGTTCAGAGATATAGATAAAATATTTTAGATTTATTCCTTTCTAAGCCAATACCAACTAAATGAATCAAAGTCATTAAGCCACCCATAGCTAAGCAAAATAAATGTATTTCTCTAGACGAAGAAAATATAAGCCTGGTTCCACTTATGTGTACAAAAAAACTAAACTAAAATAAACTAAGGCATTCAACCTATACCATTGCAACCTCTCAACTTTCTATTTTACCTTCATAAATTATATGCCTGTGGTAAATTTACAGAAGAATTTGTGGTAAGTCTAAAATGAAATGAAAAACCATGGCTGATTGTTCCTCTCCTAGTGCTATTTAGCCATTGCTATTATGTAAGAAATGTGTATGTGAAACAGACTGAACATATATACAAGTTCTAAGCTAAACCAAAAGCACTATCAAATTTTTGGCAAAGAACCACTTTTTATTATTTGGGGTGTGTCTAATATATATCTCTTTATTACTCCCCCCCCTTTTTTTAAAGTTTGAGAAGGATCTAAGTTGTCCAGACTGGCCTTGAACTAGTGATTTTCCTGCCTCAGCCTTCAGAGTAGCTAAGATTACAAGATTGCAACCCAAGACCTAGCTCACAAAGAATTTTTTACAAACCACTCCATTCCAGTCCGCAGTTTCATAGTTTTCTTTCATACACTGATTATGAAACTCACAATCTTCCTTTTAATGACAGTTTATTAAAAGACATCCAAACATTGACTTCATAATTTTGATGTAAAACCATCATAATAATTTATCAGAAGACCTAAATGACGAAAACCTAATTAAAAGATTAAAACAGTGTAAGCTGTTTTTAGAAAGAAAGAATGAATTCCTTAAAATCTTACTTAAGGAAATGCTCCATGCTATCATTACACTGAACACTGTAACAATCAGCAAACTGGTTAACTGCTTTGTTACGTTCAGCATGGATTTTACTGGTGCTCACATAACTCCCTGCACTTGTCTGTGCCCAGCTCCCAGGTATACCCTATTTTGTTTCGTCCTCATTCAACAGGTAAGAAAGTTGAGGCTTGTGAGAGACCAGGGACTTCAAAATCGAAGACCACATAAAATACTGATCCACAAAAGGTCTACATCTATTTTAAATTACCAAATATAAGTAAGGCCACAGAACCAGCTGGTTTTGAGAGTAAAGTTTGCTGGTACAGACCACATCTGTGCCTGTAAGAACTATTTATAACCTGCCTTGAGCCACAATGGCAGAGGCGAATGATTATGCTGATCTAGAACATTTATAAAATTTGGGGTCCTTTAAAGAAAATATCTGCTAACCCTGGGTATATATTGATTCTATATAATAAGGTAGTAATTATACAAATAGACCAGTGAGAATGTCAGAGTACTCATGCATACACCAAGGAATGAAAATGCAAGCTGCTTAAGGTGCTCTGTCACTGAGCTACATCCCACAGCAGTAAGAGTATTTTTATGAACATGTCTTTTAAGCTAAAAGAAGTATCTACTTGGAGGGAATAAGTGGGCAGAGTTTCTGGATAAGCGAACTAAGCAGAACATATTGACAGTCAGGCTCCCTATTCCAGAACAAACATGTCCCAGGAAAGAGGTCCTACCTCTGGTTCTGCTTTTGTTTCTTCCTTAGGTTGAGCCCCAGGGCTAAGCGGCTTGACCTTTGCATCAGATTTTCCCTGGGAGCTCCTAGAAGCCACCACAGCCCTGGAGGGTGGAGATGTGTTGACAATGGGCTTCACCTGAGCTGCAGGTGTGGAGGAAGAGCGATTACCACTCATTTCCAATACGTGTGAAGGTGCTATGGGGAGTTCACGCAGATTACTGTTTCTGGGAGCAGTGGGTTGCATCTGCTGCATGGGCCGTTTGCTTATACTCTGAGATGCTGCATTCTGTCACAAAAAGAAACACAAGTTTATTAGTGAGTAAAAACATGAGGGATCGCTGTCATCAATAACTACCTTGTCTTGTGAGTGCCCTGATGCTTGGGACTTGGTTCCATAAAGATACAGTTTTCATTTGTAAAAGTCAAACCCAGTGATTTTTTTCAGTATATAAACCAACATTTTTAACAGAAGTCTGGGCTAAAATAACAACAAAAAAAAACCCATCAAGGACCCAAATATAAATCAATGTTATTCCTACTTCACCTAAGTTTAAAATTGAACAGGAGAACCTAACGCCATGTTTCAATATTATAAAAAGCTTTCTGGAGGAGAAAGGTGCCACAAAGTTCTATCACAAGGAGAGTCTTGGTTACCTTCCCCTGGACATGCCTGAGAAAGAACTCATAAATCAAGAGATAGAGGTGATTGAGTCAGGGAGGGACTGAGTTGCTACCATTACCTTAAAAAAGAAACCTAGTCTCACATGCCTTTCCTTTACCTAGAAATCCCCTTGATGTTTTCATCTAAGTCATATTAAGATATTGCCAGTGGAGATGCACGCCTTTAATCCCAGCACTCAGGAGGCAGAGACAGGTGGCTCTCTGGGAGCTGGAGGCCAGCCTGGTCTACAGAGCTAGTTTCAGGACAGGAACCAAAGCTACAGAGAAATCCTGTCTCAAAAAACCAACCAATCAAATAAAAAAAGCAAAACAAACAAACACACACATGCGTGCGCGCGCGCACACAAACACACACACACAAAGAGGCAGGGTTAGGAAAATAGGTTCAAAGCAATTTGGTGACCTGCTCAAGCTATGAGGATAAAAGTACAGAACTAAAAAGAAGACTTATAGACAGGAACAGTAAGCAATATTACGTTTTGTCCTGAAAGAGACAGTAATGTCAGTTACTAATGGACAAGGCAACGGTAGCTACATTTTACTCTCACAGCAACCTATCACCTTCCAGTTCCTTTTGATGCATGACAAAGAGCCACATTTGCTGACAGTATGTAAAATGTACCACCACAAACAAACGCAAGTTAATTTCCCACAACTAAATGTAAGCTCTTATTCAGAACCCCCAGAGGCCGATAACCTATAAAGGCTAAGCTGCTTTCACTGGTGGAATGACTACCACACAATAGTACTGTCTAATCACTACAGAAAACCCAAATACAAGAACTAAGTAAATATTAACACAGCCTTTAAGGCTCAAAAGGATAAGTTAGTATCGATAGTTTAAAAATTTTCCCCAAAGTGCTATAAAAAAAATTATAGTTTTACTTTGGAAAATATATGGCAAATTTATTAATAAAAAAAAAACACCTGGAAAATGATCTACCACAGAAATTTTAAGTTGAGCCACATGTAGTACTCACATGCCGTAGGCCCTGACGTGAGGTGCACTGCATCCGACTGCTGTTGGGCTGAGGCTGAGCAGTCTGCACATGTGGCCTGAACTGCGGCTGAGACATGGGCATCAGAGGAGGGGGAGGAGCGGAAAGGTGGTGGTGATGCTGGTGCTGCTGTGGCTGATGCTGAGGGGGAGGCTGATGCTGTGGAGGAGGCTGGTGTGGAGGCTGGAGGGGGGGCTGGAGGGGGGGCTGGTGCTGGTGATGCTGGGGCTGCTGCTGGGGCTGCTGAGGCTGGGGCTGTGGTTGATGAGGTGGCGGCAACGGAGGATGCAAGGGTCCCTTCCATTCCAAAAGAAAGAGAAACAACAGCTTACAAACAGTGCTAGGCAGATTTCATTCCAATGTTTTCCTTATAAATCTTGGCATGAGACGATGCATGGTGAGAGCAGCAGCATAACTGCAGCAATCGGCTGGTGGTACTACCTCTGTATGCCTAAAACATATGCACTATCATAAAAGGCAACTTCCTGCAGCAAGTTCAGATGGTACACTGAAGACAGTCCACTAGACTAGAAAGACCACAGTGACTGTATCACCTAAAGAAAAAAGTACATAGACAAGGACACACTGCTTTCCTACTAAAAAAAGACACACCCACACGGTCATGGCAAGAGCTGCTTGGTAATGAGATGATTTAATTTCTTTAAACTCACCTATATTCTAATGTTTTTACAACAGAGGTTCCATTTTTAGATAAAATTCAAAATATTTAATGACCTCTTTGAACACTGAAAATAGTTATCTTCTCTTTTCAGCTTAAATACATATTCTTAAATTTCATTTACTTATTGCTCAACTGGCTGTGTGTGCATGTGAGTATATGTGCACCAACACAAACATGTGCCACAACATACACATGGAGGTCAGAGGACAACTTGCTAAAGTCAGTTCTAATCCTTCCACCATCTGAGTTCTAGGGGTCAAACTGGGGTGCTCAGATTTGATAACAGGCGCTTTCACCTACTAAGTTATCTCTGCATCCCGAGATATACTATTTAGTAATTGATTTATGTGTATGGATATTTTAGGTGAATGAATGTCTATGTACCATGAACACATCTGGTGCCTACCGCAGCCAGAGAAAGACTGGATCTTGTGGGACTGGAATAGATGGTTGTGAGTCGCCATGTGGGTGCTGGGGATTGAATCCCATCCTCTAGAAAAGCAGCAAGTGCTCTTTATGACTTAAAGATCTCTCCATCCCCTAGGTACTCATTCTTATATATTTTCTATGTATATAAACAGTTGAGTCAAGTGTACTATTACCCCAACTCTCTCTCTCCCCCTTTTTGGGTAGACAACATCTCTCAAATGCTGGGATTAAGGAATGCCACCGCACCTTGCTCAATCTCTATGCATCTTGTAGTAAGGTTAAAAAAATGAAGAACAGGTAGGAAAAATGTCACAAACACGTGTACTGGCCAGTAAACACGTACCAGCAGAGGGCGCACATGCCTGTCACATACAGAGTGAGAAGCTGTAGTGTTCCTCCCCACCAAGGCCTTTCCCTTCCTAGCAGGAAGGTGTGGTGGGAAAATACTACCCCAGATGAGCAAACACCATCATCAGGACATACTGTAACATTAGGTACAGTAGTATAATGGTAAAGTCACCCTTTAAAATTCCAAGGATGACAA
This sequence comes from Ondatra zibethicus, assembly GCA_004026605.1. Taxonomy (NCBI): domain Eukaryota; kingdom Metazoa; phylum Chordata; class Mammalia; order Rodentia; family Cricetidae; genus Ondatra; species Ondatra zibethicus. The sequence continues at coordinate 50,842 of PVIU01004101.1, forward strand.
AGCTCAGCTCCAAGAAAATGAGAACCACTTTTTTCATATTCCCTAGTATTTAAGAAATACTGTCAAGAAAGCTGGCTGTAATAAAAAGTATACTTAAGATTAGTACTCATACCCTTTACATAATGTTAAGTTGGCAGAAACAATTAAAACCTGAAACTTTCCTTTCATGAATCACAAAGATAGTTTCCCTCAAGGCTGGTTCATGTGCATACCTGAAGGTTAGGCTGTGCATGTGTAGGCAGGAATGGCTGTCCTGGGCTGGGTAGGAACGGCTGTCTAGGAGGAATGAAAGGCCTGGCAGTTGCTGACCCTGGCTGGCTAAAGTGCAGGATCCCCACTGGGCCTGGGGGCTGCAAGGCTGGTCTTACAGGCCTCTCTCTAGGGAACACTGGCTGCTGTCCTTGCTGATTAAATGCTGGTCCAGGCTGGGTGAATGGTAAGGGACTCTGAGTGGGGACAGGATGGCTGCTGTTCAGGAGCGTGGGAGGAGGAGGCGGTGGAGGACTTCTCTGTTCCAAGAAAAGATGACTGGGGAACCTTGGTTCACCTGAAACTGAACAGTGACACAACATTACCTTCAAGTTAGAAAGACCACACATTAGAAAGACAATCATTTTCAGGAACTACCTCACCGTTCCCAAATGTTAGGAACATATTTTATAAAGAATTCTAGATTTTAACTATCTTGGAATGGTTTTATGGATCGTTTTCTATAAACATTTCCTTCTTTTTATAAGACTGTCATAGTTCAGATTCAAGTACTGTCAAATTTTAGCCACTGAAAAGATTGGCAGAATCATTCTGACACATTTCTTAGTGGAAGATAAATTCTGTTTTAGCAGTAAGTACACAGGTCCACCATTCAATGCAGCTTCTGTCACTCCACCTTGGGTGGACCATACCCCTTCAGTACCTCCCAAGAAGAAAGGGTCTCGTTCCTGAGGTGGTGGTGGGGCTCTCCACTGGTCCTGGAGAGGAAGCCGTGGTGGTTGGTTAAAACTGTTGGGAACAGGTCCAGGTGTGTGCTGTGGAAATTCTGGAGGGCCCTAAAGAACAATGAAACAAGAAAAAAAAAAAATCATGTAGTTTTCAGAATATACACATAATCCTAAGCTTAACAATATCATAACTCATTTCTTATGGTCAGCCTACTTCTTTCTGTTGTCTCTCTATGCATGAACATAAATGAATATAAATACCTATGTGCAAATCTAAATGACTTTACATAAAAAAGTGATTTTTGCCATAATAAAACAGTCCAGATTCAAACCTCAGGTTGTCAAAAAAAAAAACAAAAACAAAAACAAAACAGTCCAGAAATAGTCAAAACTCAAAATGCAATATCAAAAAATTAATTCAGGATTTTAACATTACTAGAAAGCTGTTGTGGAATATTACCTCAATTGTGAAAGGTATGTTACATTGGTTTCACCTTGCCTGCCTAAGGCACCTGATCGGTCTAATAAAAAGTTGAATGGCCAGTAGCTAGGAAGGAAAGAGATAGGTGGGGCTGGCAGGCACAGAAAATATGTAAGAGCAGAAATCTAGACAAGAAAAAGGGCGGGCGGGGGTGGTGGTGAGATGAGAACAAGGGAGAAAGAGAGGGCCACACCTGGGGTCAGAAGCCAGGCAGCAGCCAGCCAGACACAAGAAACAGGAAAGTAGGAAAGAAAGGTAAGAAGCCCGAGGCAAAACAAAGATGAAGAGAAACAGGTGAAGTTAGAAGAGCTAGTGGGACAAACATAAAGTAAGGTTGAGCATTTCATAATAAAAGGTCTCTGTGTCTTGATTTGGGAGCTGGTGTGCTCACTGAGATAGTTAAACTACAATGCCAGTATCGAAGGAAATGCTACTCAAAGTGTTCAACTTTTAAAAATGGAGCTTCTAGGGCTAGAGAGATGGTTCAGCAATTAATGATGCTTGTGGTTTTCACAGAGGACTTGAGTTTGGTTCCCACCACCAATGAAGGCAACTCATAACTGTGCTTATTAACTCCAGCAAATTCAATGTCCTCTTCTGACCCATGCCAGCACAGCACGCCCATGTACATTCCAAGACAGGGATATATAATTAAAAATAAAATTTAGAAAAATGGAATCCTCTTTGTCATAAACTCAAAACTCTAATGCCTTTTTATTATTTTATTAAACTAATTTTGGCTATTCTCCCTAAATGTGACCCCATTTTATAACATCAGAAATACTTTTTCTGTTGCCTTTAAAAGTTTGTTCTGGGGACAGCAAAATAACAGAGTAAGTGAAAAATGTTTCACACAAAACCTGATGACATGAGTTTGATTCCCAGAACCTACATCGCGGAAGAAAAAACTGACTCCTGCAAATTGTCCTCTGACATCCACACATGCACCCATACATACAAGCACACAGAAATAAGAAACCAATGTAAAAGTCTACTTTGGAGCTGGGGAGATGTCTCAATGATACTTGTATAAGCATCAAGACCTGAGTTCTGACCCTCTGCACCCATATAATCACAGGATGTGGCAGCACAGACCTCAAAGGCCAGCATTGGGGAAAAGAAACAGTATTCCTAGAGCTTACTGGCCAGCCAGTCTAGTTAAAATAGCTCCAGATTTAGTGGCAAACTATCAAAAGTAAGGTGGAAAACTGACTGAGGAAGACATCTAGCAACAATCTCTGGCCTCTACATGTGTAACCATACACAAGACACATACCCACAGACCCACACAAACACACCCAGACACAGAGTGAAAGAGAGAGAAGAGAGAAGAGGGGAGAAAGGGAGGGAGGGACAGACGGAAGGAGAGAGAACGAGAACCTCGGAGCACAGTAAAAATACTGACAGCCAGGCAGTGGTGGTGCACACCTTTAATCCCAGCACTAACGAGGCAGAGGCAGGCAGATCGAGGCCAGCCTGGTCTACAGAGCGAGTTCCAAGACAGCAAGAGCTATACAGAGAAACCCTACCTTAAAAGAAAAAAACAAAAACAAAACTGCCAAAGAAATGTTTCAATTTACCACAAAATTGTAGGCCTGTTAGCTAAAATGGCAATAAAATGAGGTTTGAAATGCAAAGATTACATCTTTCTAAAAAAAACCAAAACGTTATGATTTCTTGAAAAAGACAGAAATCCCAAAGCTTACATTCTTTTTAGCTGTTACTTGCTACTTCAAGTGAGACTGAGGCAACCCTCACCATAATGAAGTCTAAAGAGGACTGCTTCTTGCTACCAAAAACCACATCAAGTAAGATCCCTCACCCTCAAAGCACAGCCAACAATGAGAAACTTGAGAATAATTAGCATACCTGTCCATCCTCAGAAAGACTTTCTCTTTGACTGAACAAGCACACACGGTGCTAGCTAGAGACATCACTACTCTGAGGCTTTGAGAGGATTCTTTAACATCTTCACTTTGATAACATGCAGAAAAGCTTTTTCTATCAAAACAGGTTAGCAAGTTTATACGTAATAAATCTACAAGAGGAGTTTTAATGGACATGCCTATTCTGCTATGAAGTCAATGAAACACATCATGTGCATTGTATCTCATATTCTTTATGTGTAAAAGCACACTGTGAACATTCCAGCTTCAGTTTCACATATCAGCATATTCTGGCATATACAACTTCAGCATCCTTAGTATGAAAAACCAGTAACTCTCTAAGTCACTCACACTCAACGTTTCAAAGATTTCAATTTTGGCTTAAGGATACTCAATGGGCAAAATCCAGGGTATGCATCCCCCAAACTAGAAAACTCTGAAATCTGAAATACTCTGGTCCTAACCATTTCAAATAGACTCAACACCTATAAGTATATCGAAATACGTTTCAAAACTTCCTGGATGATAAATTAGCAATCAGGCTTACAGCATCTGATAAGGGGGAGAGAAGAGAGGAAGAAGGAATGAATGGGAGCCAATTTACATACCTCTGGTATGTGAAGAGATCTAACTTATCATGTGGCTTCTAAAAAAGGGTTTCTATTGTTGTGATAAAACACCATGACCAAAATAAACTTGGGGGAGGAATGGCCTTATTTCATCTCTGCCTGCTTTCTTATGCCATCCAGGACTGTATCAGCCCAGGGTAGCACCACACCACAATGTGCTGGGCCCCCCACATCAATCATCAATCAAGAAAATGCCCTGAAGGCTTATTCACAGGCATGGTAGGAACATTTTTCTCAGTTAGGGCTCACTCTTCCAAAATGCCAAGCTGACATAAAACTCGCCAGCACACCAAGCAAATCAGCAATTCTGATCTTTTCCAATTATACAATTGTCCTCAAAAGATGTGTAGAATTGCCACCTAAGAAGCAGCCTGAAATGGAAAATCAGAAACAGTGGGGCCATCTCGTGGAACAGCTTAGAAGACACAACTCAACAGTCAGGCACTTGGCATGCTTACAAGAGGTTACTTGGATACACTGTTGGTTGTCTTTGGTTATACAGTTAGTCTTTAGGTCAGGGGAGTTGGGAGAATGGGTCTGAAAGATCACACTCTCTACCTTACAGTGATTCTCACAGAATTTTAATAACTACCATGCGAATCCAACAAAAACCAATCAGAATTTAGGCTTCATAATCATCTATTTCATACTCATTTGCAGAGGATCAGAGATGATCTGGTCAAAGACAGTGCGTGCCATCACCACTGCCTGGTCTACAAGAGCTAGTTCTAGGACAGGCTCCAAAACTACTGCGAAAAAACAAAACAAAACAAAAAACAAACTTCTACACTGCATCTAATTCTCCGGAAATTTTCATGTTTTTGTTTTAGACAAAAATACAAAATCCCCCTGGGAACAACTTCTCTAGTAGAAATGGAACTCTCTGCCATCCTTCCTCATTCCAGACAGGCCCTGACTAACTCTAACTCTACTCTTTGAGATTTGTTTCAGAGACCCAGCCTGGCACAGACCATAGATGACCCACATTCCCACTTCCCGCCTACTGATGGGAAGGCTCATCACAGCAGATTAGAATCACCAAGTGTGTATTTAATTTTAAATGGTCCATAATGACTGGGCAGTCTTTCTCCTATTCCTCGTGAGCTCCTTTTCCCACTGCCCGGGTCACTTTCCAACTGATCATCTTTTGGTTCTGATCTGCAACACAGCTGCTCCCATGTCTGCAACAGTCTGGGCAGCCTCACTGCATCCAAATATCATCTACAGTCATTAGTAACAAATGTGCTAATTTTTAGCAGCAGCCAATTTAAGATAATCTAAGTTTTCATTCTATTACTGCATTTAGTCATACTTTTCATAAAAACAAACAGTATACTAAATTACAACAAGCACTGAAAGCATAAATTTTTAGCTATGTTAACAAGCTGACAAAAAAGCAGATGCAGGAGGAACTCAAGAGAGAATTTATCACTTAACACCTACACAACACTAGTACTGATAACTGGAAATCAGCAACGCTCAGTGTGCAAACTTTTATCAACTTACAACTGTCACCAATTTTGATGAAGAGCGCAACAAGCCTAATTTACTTACCATTCATCATCACACGCTGCCGCTGCCGCTGCCACCAGTGCACTGCTGCTCTCCCCACCCGACTCAATCCCACCTATCTCCTTTTTAGAACCAGAGTGGCTTTATTACACAGTACACCTGGATGAATGCACCTATCTCCTTCCAGAACCAGAGTGAGTTGCTGCAGGGTGCACTTGGCTTTCTAGACATACCTCCTACATTATCAGGAGATGCAAGACATAAGACCCTCTGCAGTTGCCCTTTCTGTTCAGATCTCAGGGAGAAGCAAGCTCCAGTTTCCCTTCATTCTGATCTCCTCATACAGACTTTACATCTGAGTGTAATTAAGCCCAGCATTCCTGTCTGTTTCTGTTACTGGACACACAGAACTAGAAAGTGTGTTGCTTCCCATGTGAAATCTGCAGTCACACATGCACTGAGTCTGGACACAGGGCTTTTTATAACCTTTTGTTTTCCCTCTCTCCAAACAGTTTTGAGTCATCCACGGAGAGGTTTTCTTATAGGTAAGTCCAATGTAACTGGAAGAGCACACTGGCTCCCACATTGCCAGGAGTGAAGGTATAATGAGTTCTAATGTCACAGAGAGATCAGAGCATTGCTCTCTTCTTAACCCATATCCTTGTCCCAAGTAGTGGTCAGTCAGGACACCAAGGAGACCAGCACACAGTTTCCAATAAGAACTTCAAGCTATGGCAAACTAGATACACTGCTTCTCGGCGATCACGCATGTGTGTGAAGGTGCATGTGGTGACTGGAGTCCAACTGCAGCTCTCACTCCCCTCGTCAAGTAGCATACACCCATTTTCTGAGACAGGTCTCTGGCCAAGTAGGCCAGGTTGGTTGCTCAGCAAATCCCCAGGACCCTCCTGTCTGCTTCACCAGAGTTGTGATTACAAACAAACCACCATATCCAGCTTTGCTACGTGTGCTTGGTACTGAATTCAGATCTTCATCCTTGCATGGCAAGAACTTTGCCAACTGAGCTATGCCCGTGTCCCAAGGTATCTCTAAGTGCTAGCCAGACTCCACAGAAGAATATTTTAAATCTTTAGAACTTCTAAAGATGCCTTTTATATTAACTGAAACTATACTGGAATTTCAAATTTTGCCTCCCCGGAATGTTAATACTGTTTTCTTTTCTTTTCTAAGTACCCATATGCTGCTTGGATGAATATTCACAAGCATTAGAATGTGTGGGGTATGCAGCAAAGCCTCCAGATTCTCACACGATTGTTCTCTGGTTTAGCAAAACATAAATGCTTTTTTAAGATTCATAGTAAAGCAAAGTATTCTGGCTTCAACCTATAAGGACCCAGTTGAAAACAGAGGCTCACAATCACAATAACTGTAGCACTTGCTCCAACGAATAGAGTAGAAGAACCCAGTGCTAACTGACAGTCGCCTCAACCCTGCCTTCTCCCCCAGTCACTTCCCAGCTGCCACCCAGAGCAGATGACCACAGGTTTAAAGACAAAAGACAACTAAGAATAGCACACTAAGATTTTTTGAGATAAGCATGGAATCTGTCTCCTCAATTCTTAGAGACATCTTTTCTGTGAAGAGTCAAAGATATTTGAACAGTCTGGTATCCCAAGACTCCTGCCAGCCTCCCTTGCTCTGCTATAGATTGAACTGAGACTTAAACACCTCTAAGACACACAAAGTCCTGCCCTAATCATTCACCATACACACATTAACAAGTATTTTTCAGGGTTAGACCCAAATATAAAAGCAGATCAATAAACTAGAAACACCCTCCTTAAGGCAGAAGTTTATCAACAAATAAGAAGATAACAGGAAGGAGGAGTCTGCTCCATGGCAGAATTACTCATCCATTACAGTATTTATGTAAGTAATTTCCTGAATTTGCCCAAGTGCTAGACAACAATTTTGTCCGTGGATGACAGTTAACAGAAAAAAATAAAAAATATCCTGTTGTTACTACAAGAATATGGGTGCTAATAAAATACCAAATGCACACCAGTGCCATCTGCTTTACACAAATCCGAGTCTCGCTACTCTAAAGACAGCTAGCTGCTAGAGTTCCCCAAGTGTGTCTGTCATCTTTTGAAAACCAGCAAGGTTCTGACATGCAGCCTTTGCTGAAGATCATGTGGTCAGAGAACATATACAATGAATAAAATCTCTAACCTAGAAAGCTAAACTTCCCATAAATTATTCTTGTTCTTTTCCCAGATGCCTGCAAATGTAGAGGCCTCACCATGAACAGAGGCATAGTCAATATACAAACCAAGTGGTAAGCACACCTGGTAGTTCCACCTGTGAAGTCAGCCCACTCCAATGTGCACTCCTGCAAAGGGCACTTTGAAGTCATCTAGGTATCAAAATCCACATCTGCAGATGTCTCAAACACCACCCAGGCTCACTGTCACTGCTTTTCTGAGGCCGGCCTAACAGCAAGAGGGAGAAGCCTTACCCATACATGCTGATTACAGCTGGGAGTCAAGATCCTGAATTAAGTAATAGGCTGGGGCTCAGGACTCTTAGCTGGAACCACAACTCAGCCTTGTTTCATATCCTTTTTGTCCTGCTTTCCTCTGCCCAGGCAGGCTGTGTTTCTGTTACCCTCAGATTCAGCCCCCATGGCCATCACTCCAATCCAGGATCCCAGAAGACCACAGCAACAATGCTATCTATTTCCTTTGATCCTAGGGTGCCTCAGCTAACATGCACCATCAACCCAGCCTTAGTCTGGAAAGTAGGCACACATATTCAGGTAGCAATTGAGCAGAAAAGTAATGAGAGTCCCCAAAACATCACTGAACTGTCATTAATCCAAACTTTCACTTTCTTACTCCTTAAAATTACCAATTGAGTTCTGCTGTATTGCTCACACCCTGGCCAACACATATCAGGTACAATATTGCACCTAGCATACAGACAATCCAGAGAACCAGGTGCAAGAAGCCACTACTACTTAATAGGATGGGAAAACTACCATAGATGAATGGCAGCTCAGAACAAAACCCCACACGAGATTCTTCCTATCTACCTCAGCTCAATGCTTAAGCCACAGAAGACACAATTCTGAGTTCTGACTCACCATGTCATTCCTGTGGTGACTCCTACCACTGCAGGGTATAAAGGTTAACAAATTACTGGTTCCCGTCACCAAATGCAGAATTCTTTTACAACTGTGCTGTCATGGAACTTTGAGTGTTAAAGCACTTCTACCATTGGAAAGAAAAGAGAAGTCTAATCCATTCAAACTACTGTTTTGCTTTTCTTTATATCCCTTTAAAACTCCAAGATAAGAGATTATCATCCTCTCATAATTCCTATACAGATTGTGCTTTCATTTTTTTACATCTCTTGTTAATTACATGACATTATCTATATTAATCCTATTCAGAAAGAACTGATAACTTCAGTTACAAAAAGAAAAGATGGCAACTTTGCATAAACTGCTTAGCAAAAACTTAATAATATAAAGGCATGAATAAAAAGGCTTCAACTGCTATTATGCCACTTATCAGCTTCTCTAAAAGGGTCAGTTGGTATGTTTTAATAAGACTAATTAAATACTTTAACAATGTCATTGAAATTTCGTGACTCTTTCAATAAATTTCAACCTTCCTGTATAACATGTTTTCATTTATTAATCTCACTTAAAATGCAAAGAATTGTATAAGAAACCAATTGACACTTAAGAATACCTCTTGGTTAATTCTGATTAAATGGGTTAAAAGCAAAGAATAAAGACCACCAGTGACCCCTGACATAATTAAAATTACAACCTATCACAATGTGTTAATCCTCTTATCTGAGCATTTTCCAGTTTTTTTTCTTTAAGGTGTGACTTGTTTAAATATATTGATTTTCCTAGAAGGTATTTTTATATTTATAGATACAAGTTGAACATTCCAAAGAAAGAAGTGTAAATTTTATGTTCAGGAACATTGAGTGAATTTATGCAAGGCACTTTTGGTTCAAGTAGTAAACTAGAACAGTGACTGGTAGCTTAAACCCTCTGTCTAAAATACTACTTTTAAAGAAAACAAAAACAAAATAAACCCTGCATTCTGTCACAAAATAAGGCAAAGCACTACTCCTGCACTCGCTCTTGTCACAGCCATGCCAACCAGCAGGTCCCTCTAGCAAATCCTCTATGAGCATACCAAGGACTGTTACAGTCTTGCAGAACTGGTTCAGGTTCTTGGGTTTCAAGCTCTCTCTCTTAAAAGCAAAGTTTATTACGGTACATGTTGAGACCTAGTGTGACAGGTGAGTGGGAAAGGGTCACTTCTGCTGCCAAGCCTCGCTGCCTGAGTTTGAGTCCCTGAATTCACATGGTAGAAAGAGAAAACTGAGCCTCAAAAGCTGTCCCCTGACCCCCACACATGTGCAAGCACATACACATACCATAATAAAATCAATGCAAATAATAGTAATATTTGAAAGTGCATGTTGATCTATAAGGACAAGTCAGCATAAAAATGAAAAGAAGAGTGCTGGGCATGGACTACCCTTGGTTCAAATGCTACATCTGCACCGTTATGTAAGCTTAAGCAATTAATTCTTGCAATACTCAGCTTCCCAGTTTGTAAAACAAAGAAAATAGTAACACCTCTGCTTCCTAAGGATGCTGGACATAAGCTATGAGAAAAATCTAAAATGTAGTAATCTACCAGTAACATTTTAGCTCATGTTTGATCTTTAACAATAACACTGTTAAGACTTTTTTTAAAAAAAAAAGAAAGAAAGAAAGAAAGAAAGAAAAGAAAAAAGAAGCAATTAAAAAGTAAAGACATAGCCACATGATGGTGGCACACACCTTTAAACCCAGGACTTGAGAGTAATGCCAGTTTGGTCTACAGACCGAGGACAGCCTGTACTGAGTACTGAGGACACTGTTCCAGGACAGTCAGGGTTAACCAAAAAAACAAACAAACAAAAAAAAACAGTCTCAAAACGACAACAAACAAACAGCAAAAAACCAACCCCAAAGTCATGGTCCAGCTATATGGAGGAAAAATGTACAGCCTGTAAATTCTCATCTGTGAACACATTTCCCTGACAAGCTAAAGACAAGCACATGCTTCCAGCAACACTGTAGTGAATAAACTAACTTCAGCACTGGAATACTACACAGCAATGAGTTACCAGCTGATGCAACAAAACCAGTGACTCTCAGGTGCCTTATGCCCCAGGAAAGGAGCCAGCCACCAGACACATTTAAGGGCTGGTAGGGACAACACAGAACGCGTTTGATGGCACTATCCTTTATTACCATCATAATAAAGAGCTCACAGACTATTAGAACAAAAATACTATTTTAAGTGGGAGAAAAAAGTCTAATAATTGGGAAGAAATGCATTTCAATGTGTCTTAGGACATCTTCCAAGTTTATCTTTAAAATGTATTTAGGATTGGCAGAATGGGTCAGGGGAAAAAATGCTGCACAAGCCTGTCAATCTGAGTTCCATCCCCAGAATTCATACTACTTGCCCTCTAACCTCTGCACACACGTTGTGGCACTTGTGCCCTACCCCTCACACTGATGATAAATTTTCTTTTTAAAAATGTACCTGAACTGATTTATGAGTGTCTTAAAAACAAGGACTGGGAAGATGGATCAGTTGGAAAGTGCCTGCTAGGCAAGAAGGACCTGAGTTTGGTCCTGGGTACCCAGGAAAAAGTCAGGTATGGTGGCATACATGTTATCCTAATGCTGGAGAAGTAAATAAAGGAATGGATCCAATGGCTCATTGGACAGCCATCCTAGCATAAAAAATCCACAAACCCCAGGTCCCAGTGATTAATCCTGCTTCAAAATAAATAAAGCGATCCTGAAGAATAATCACTAATAACCTAGGTACGTGCATGTGTACTCTCTCAAACATAGTAAAACAAAATAACTGGAGAGCACACTACAATTAAAGATAAAACACGAAGAGATTTTCTTAGTGTAGACAGCAATTCCATGGTTTTAACTTTCTATCACTGTCCAACATGTATGGCTGCATACTAAACTGCAACACTGATGGCTGCATGACTAAATGCAACGTTGATGGACTACATTACTATATTGTAGATGGAAAAATTATACTCAGGAGTTAGGTCTAGGGACAGGAAAGTGGCTCACTGGGTAAAGGCTTTTGCTGCCAAGCCTGAATACCTGAGAACCCTCATGGTAGAAGGAGAGTACCAACTCTAAAAAGCTGTCCTCTGAACTATGTAAGAATGCTAAGGCATGCATAGGCATACACATAAAAGCATGCGTGTGCGCAGACACATGCACCCCAAATGTAAAAAAGATACAAGTTCACTTGCATGGCACTGCACAATTCAGGATGATGTGCTGTTGCCAATTTAATACTTTTACCCAAAGAAGACAAACGATTTTATAATGTAGTTTTTACAGAATATTGCAATGATTCTGATTACTGCACACACACACAAAAAATTCAGTACGAAACAATTTCAATGGCTATTTCCTGGCCTTTGGGTTATCAGTGTGGCCTTTAACCCAGTCCTACCTCCAGTCCTGTGTATAAGGCATGCCAACATTGCAGAGTCAAGCTAATGGGCTATTGAATCTGATAAACTATCTCTTCCTTTAATGGCTGTTTCCACTGTGTTTAGCTGCTCTTGTTACTGCTGCAGATGGGCATTCATTGATATGATTAAATTTGATGGTATGATAATGTATGGTAATCATGATTAATCAGAAACCCAGAAGCAAGTGGAGGATGCTGGGTATTATGTCACCTGCATTTTAAACTGCATTCTCTGCTTGCAAGCCTGACAATATCTGACAGCTGGAAGGATCTCCTACCACATTCTCCTGCTACTACTCAAAGATCTGATAAGAGGAAATGTCCATCATCCCTTCCCTATCTTAAATGGTAATAATTATAAGGCAATGCAGCCATGTTGTAAAAACTGTAAGCACTCAAAAGCAAGACTTTCCTTCCTGGAGAGCATAGTCTTGATTCTCATCAGTGAGGCTATAATCAGAAAAGAAATGGGATTTGCTGCAGCAGTCTCTCAGACATGATTTGCATGAAATAGCACTCAGGACCCAGCCAGCAAGCCCTGATCATTAGCACCTGATACCACGAACCACAGCATGCCCAGAGCCCTGCTGCATATCAGCCTCATTTGCCAGGTCAGGCCAAGCAATACAGCCACTACTAAAGACTAATTCCAACTTAAAAGTACACAATTTTCATCCTGAATTTAAACAAAGAACAAGAAATCATTCGACACTGGTATGAAGAAAGGAAAGTTGACACAAAGTCCCACCCCTAACCAAGAAGCTATTTGCAATTGATACCTGCTGGGAGAGGGAAAATCAATTTTCTTCAATGAAGTGTAACTGGGTATATCAACCACACACCAGGTCAAGCCCCATACCCAGGAGACTCTATGGTTTTGTGGTATGTATGTGTATGGTGTGTCTGTCTGTCTGTCTCTTACTGAGTTTTTGTTTGACATCTGGTTTTATTGTTTTGTGTGTGTGCTTTAAGAGAGAGAACATGAAGTTGAGTGAGTAGGAAGGTGGGGAGGATCCATGGAAGGGGAAAGAATATAAAAATATATTGTACGCAAAAAGAAAATTTTAATAAAGAAAAATTTCCACACCCTACCCGCATGTTGTTGGTCACCAGAAACATTATCAGCCTAATATATCAGTGCAAATTCAAAGGACTGAAACAGCTTTATTATTCTGTCAGGAAGCTTTAAATCAGTGCTTCCCAATCTTCCTAAAGCTGTGACCCTTTAATTCAGCTCCTCATATTGTGGTGACCCCAACCATAAAATTATTTCTGTTGCTACTTTATAACTGCAGTTTTGCTACTGTTATGAATCATAACGTAAATAACTGTGTTTTCTGATGGTCTTAGACAATTCTGGTGAAAGGGTCATTTGATCCTCCCAAGGGGTTGAGACCCAAAGGCTGAGAACAACTGCTTTAAATGGAGATTTATATATAAAACAGCAATGGGACTTAAAATGAAAGTTATCAAAGTAAGATTTACTAAAACTGACATTTTAGCATTGCTGTGAGCAAGCAATGTCTTTTCTAGAACAAACAACTAAAAAACTATACTTGAAGATATACAACCAACCATGGAAATGGCATACAAAGTAGGGCGGGCTATTTCTGTGCAGTGAAACCAGAATGATTTTTAACATGAAAACCGGAACACGTAAGTTGAAAGTAGAATTCATACAGAAACAAAGATAGGAAAAAAAGAGGACTTGTATATAAGCTAACTAGTTTTTCCTCTTATAAAAACAAGACACAAATGTGCTGTGAACTGACACTGACAAGCTCTGGTCCACGCAGTGAGCACTGACTGCAGTGGTGGTTACTAACAGACAAGGAGGCACAAAGGAGACCCTATGACCCCTGCTTTGGATGCTACTTGTTCTTCTACTAGCGCCTATGAGCATCTATTAATTAAATAACAGATGTAAATTATATTCAAAAGACTAAAAAGATAAAGGAGAAACATAGCCGTTCTCTGATCAATAACAACTGAGATATAATTTATATTTGCAAGACATTTCCATGGTTGGTTGTGCAAGTCTGGTCTGGAAATATAAAAAAGTCATTTAACTAAATTAAAAAAGAAAATCCAGTACGTAGACCTAATTTTTAGCCTGAAGCTTAAATCACAAAGTACTAAGGAATACTATACATGTGTGGACAGGGTTAGAAACCATATCCATGTGTGAAGACAAACATGATGCATAAACCATGACCCAAGTGCCTCTACAGCAGTTTCTCTCAAACAGGACCTTCTTAGAGCATTTCTCACCTCAACAATTATGTCTTTGTTCTAAAGATGATATTCAATTACCTAATAGTCACTGTCAATCTTACACCAACCGCCTACAATACATTAAGAGTGAATATCTAAAATAATGCTAAGTCATCGCATGCAAACAGACCGTTAGGCTGATTGGCAGACTGTGCATCAACGCAATGGAGGCAAGGCTGGGAGTAATCTGGGCTCAAGCCCCAGCACCACTTAAAACACAACAACAAAAACTGTATTACACCAGCAAATCTAGAGGAAACTGTCAGTAAGAAAATTTTCCACCTACTAGTTTGTTTTTACCCAAATCTCCATCATTTGATTTTACCAATAAAGACTGGAACCAGATGCTGGAATGAAAGCCTGCTAGCTCAGGGAGGAAGAGAAAACACACAGCTGACCTTCCTCCTCTGCCCTTGTTCCAGAAGCCTCTCTTCTCCTACCATCACTAAAAAGTCTCTTCAAACCCAATGTCCCTCCCTTCTACTTACTGTGTGTCTCTCTATCTGTCCTCCTGACTCCCTCTTACTTTCTATGGTTGGGTTTTTTCTTTTTTTTTTTTTAAGAGTTATTTATTAATTATGTATATAGTATTCTGTCTGCACGTCCACTGCAGGCCAGAAGAGGGCACCAGATCCCATTACAGATGGTTGTGAGCCTCCATGTGGTTGCTGGGAATTGAACTCAGGACCTCTGGAAGAGCAGTCAGTGCTCTTAAGCTCTGAGCCATCTCTCCAGCCTCTATGGTTTTTTCTTAAAATTTTTATATTCACCTCTTGTCAACCTGGTTATTTGCCCTGACTCTTGACCTGATTTTATTTAGTTCTGTTCACAATATTCAAGTAGAACATTCTTGGATTAAAGGTGTGCCAGGGCTGAGCTATACCACAACAGAGAAACGGGTTTTTCCAGTAAATAATGCAATCTGGGGGTTCACAGTGTGATCAAATGTCCTGCAACATACTAGTTCTTAGTTATTTCTGAAGTTTTCATAAAATAGCCAGTAAAAATGGCTTTTTAAGCTAGTGCTGTTACCTCTAGTGGGGAAGAGAAAACTTGCTCAGGCTAAATGGTAAATGCATGTATGCACCACGGTCCTTTCCAGACCTGAAGCTGGGGCCACCCTTACCCATGTCTGTCCTGTCTGCTTCCCAGTGAGTGAGTAAAAGACAAGAATTGTTTTTAGCTCAGTATGTACCTCCTAATCCTCTGATATGAGTTCAATGAATCACTGAAGTTTACAAAGCAAGAATATAAAAACTTAAACATTCTTTCTTCTCTACACTACTCACTTTCACAAGTACCAGTAAACTCCCAACTCAAATATTGTGTAAGTTTTCTCAAGTTGAAACATTCCATCATGCAGGAAGCTCCTTAAACCAAAGGTAAACAACTCAAAATAGCTTCACAACGTTTCTGAAACTGACCAGATTCAGTAGGCCCGTCCCTGCCAGAGTAAGCAATAAATACCAAGAGTCCCCTCACATGGAATTGAGCTGCAAGGAAGACTCTGAGACAGACCAGCTGCCTGGAAGAAGCAGAAAGCAGCAGAGCTACCTGGAAGAGATTTAGACTAACTGAAGCATCTGAAAAAGTAACTCTCCAATCTGTTGAGCCACCTGCTCCAGGCTCCCAGATTTTTGTGAGCTGTCACACATAATGGGGTAGACTTTGGTCAAGCATCTTTGAGTCATTTCTGCTCCTGTAAGTTAACCCCTCACCCATATTTTTTAAGTAACCCCAATAAACTCATTGGTTCAACAAAGCTGAAATTAATGGTATCCATACCTTGGTCTGTGTGGAATTCCTATTTGGGGTGAGTCGACGTATGTATTACATCTCCCCAGGAAACATTTTGTCACACAACTTCTACTAACTAACAGGAGAAGCAGCTATGCACTGTGTGCGCAGCATTGCCCAAGATAACATCTATCCTCAGGGAGATGAGAGTGCATATATAAAAGAGATCCACTTAGGAAAGATGAACAAAACAAATTTGACTTTGGTTAAGTTCTAATTCTATTTAAACTGGTACAAAGACTTCCAAATTCAAATCTAATTTTATGCACCAAGGAAAAACAATGAATCCACTACACCTAGAAAGTCTGAATTTGGGTTTAACTAAATACTTTATCATTTCTGTGTAGTCTTTGTAAGCATGTGTGTGTGACTTGATGCTAAAGACAGAACTCAAAACTTTGAACAAGCATTCTACTACTGAGCTGTAATTTCCAGCCCCTCCCCCTGTTTTTTGAAGCAAGGTCTTGCTATCTAGGCCCAGCTAGCACCTACCGCAGAATTCTCTTACCACAGAATTCTCTTACCTCAGTCTTCCAAGTGCTAGGATTATAGGTATGTGCCACTGTAAAGAGATTATGGGTCATTTTATAAAGCAAGAGTCTGTTTAATAAATACTGTCTCTCAATTGTTAAGAAAGGCTGGATTTGATCTGCAGTGCATATGGCCCACAGAAATAAATGGTCGAAAGCTTAATTAGGCCATAATATTGTTTTTACTGTTTTTAATCATTTTACTCAGGTATTAAGTGAAGATCCAACTTGGGCTTCATTTAATTCTTCTTGGGTCATGTAATAGTTATGAACTGCCATAAAACAGATCCTTGTTTAATATTTATAATATCAAGCTTATATTCATGGCAATCATGCTTAAAATGGTGGTAGAGGGGAAAAAAGCCTCTTTTTTTTTTTGGTTGTTGTTTTGAAGTTCCAGTTTAAATAAATGTCAGAAGACAGCCCTGAGTTCATCTCGCTTCCAAACATGTTCTGAAGGACTTAAAAAAAAAAATCCACAGTATCTCTACTGTACTTGGAAAAAGAAACCCCATATTGATTTCTCTGAAAGACTAAAAGAGTAGATGAAGCCCTGCATATTTTTAATTAGCTCACCATGACTTAGCTTTTTTATCTAGACGCTAGGACATGTTACATAAAGTAGACATTTATTAGACAGTGACCGACAAAGACCTGCAGGGTTTCTTTAGTTATACACACAGCCAACATCTAGTCCAACTACTTTCCAGTATAGGCTGCAACCTTCTCTAATGGAAGGTTCAGAAATCTTAATGCCACCTTCAGAGTAGTCTTTAGATCTTAAAAAATAAACTGTGTGCGTGCGTGTGTAAAGAAGGCTCAGGAGTTAAGAGCACTAATGTCTCTTCCAAAGGACCTGGGTTTAATTCCCAGCACCCACATGGCAGCTCACAACTGTCTGTAACTCCAGAATCAACACACTCAACAGACATATATACAGGCAGGCAAAACAATTTAAAAAAAATTACAAAAGAGCAAATGCTTAACACTATTAAATGAATGAATTTAGAGATCAGGGAGAAGGCTCAGAGGATGTGGTAATTTAAATGAGAGTTGATCCCATAGGCATATATATTTGAATGCTCAGTTACCAGTGAGTGGAACTGTTTGAAAAGGATTAGGAGGTGTCAGCCTTGTTGGTGGAAGTGTTTCTTTTGGGTGGGCTTTGAGGTTTCACCCCAGGCCAGGTCAAGTCTCTGCCTGTCTCTCTCATCAGGATATAAAGCTCTCAGCTACTGTTCCAGTACCATGCCTGTATGCTTCCCACCATGATGGTCAGGGACTTACCCTTACCCTGTAGGCAAGCCCCCAATTAAATATTTTCTTTTGTAAGTTTTCTTGGTCATGGTGTCTCTTCACAGCAACAGAACAATAAGGAAGAGAGTAAAGACTCTGGCCACTAAGTCTTACAACCTGAGTTCCAACCTAGAACCGACATGTTAGGAGGAGAGAACCAATTCTTCAAGTTGTCCTCTTACCTCTAAGTGCTAAGCTTTCATTTACTCCAGTAATATCCTTAAAACATGAGGTTTTCCCCCTTCTAATATCATATAAAATTCTATTTGTACAATTGAAAAATAAAAGTGAAAATTGTAAATCACTCTAATTTCACATTGATAAGCACTTTGTTTCATAAAAACATTAAAATACATGCATTTCTGAAAACCAGAATTGCATTTTTACATCAAATTCTAGCACCATGATGTGAATTAAACATGAAAACAAGACCAATAGCAAATTTCACATAGGCCTGAGGAAAGGGAAGCAAGATTTCCTCAGAAGTACATGGGATGATACCATGGCAGCCTGGAGGACACAGTCATTTACAAAGATGTTCTGAATAGGAATTGCTAACCAAAAACAACTAATCAAAAACTAAATTTATACAACGTGAACAGCAATCTAAGAAAAAAAATTAGCTAAATATGGGAACAAGGCCAGAAAGAACCAGTTTCAGATGGTACCACAAATAATAGCTACAAAGCAAGAGTGTCTAAAAATTACTTCACTCCCTGAGTCCAACAATGGAGTGTTGTGTGGACTTGGTTAGTGGGCAGGCTCTCCATCTAACCTGCCTGGGCACCACACATCCATTTACTGCTTACCATCAATAGGCCACAGACACACACATACTCACTTCCCTTTTTCTATCCAAATGACATTAGCATTTCATTGCCTGAACTAATTCCCCATGGTTCTTAAGAAGAACAAGTATTCAGGGTTTTAATAAACAAAGAATTCAAAGAAAGTAAAATACATTTATTTACACAAATAATGGAGATTTTTCTTTTAGTTACAGATAAATGACAAGAAGCACATGAGTGTGTACTTTGGTTCATAACTAAATTTTTCATTTAAGAACAGGAAACCTGTTGCTCAGGAATACTCCCAGCTCTTTAATAACCAAGCACGTCATTCTTATTTCCTGGAATCTGACATAAACTCACAGATGTCACACAACCATGACAAAATCAGAATTCATATTCTTTAAGATGAGAGAAATTCTGCTGACAGTCTTGATTCAGCAATTGTATAGTTAAAACTAACTTCACTCTCAAACGTCCACAGACCTTAAAGTTTTAATAAATATTTTCCACTGCAGAGACTGCAGTCAACATTCACCAATGCCCACATTGTATCTGGCTGGGCAAGTGCAGTACCAGTATCTCTCAGTCAGCATGTGCTTACCCCCTGCCAGAAAGAAGAAGAGCTGCTACTCACTGGGAATCTTTGGGGTCCCACGGCAGGCCTCGGCTGGCTTGGAACTGGCAGCAAAGGCACTGTAAGAAAACACCTTGCATTACAATCACTCAGCATCAGACTGGCTGGGAGGAAGACAACACATGAGATCTCACAAAAAACATATAATACATATACTGGGAACACAGTAACATTAAGTTTAGACTATACCTACATACTCTTGGTACTTTTGATAATTTCATAAGAGGAGAGGGAAGGGTACTTTTGGCCCCAGAATAAAACAGCCCAATATGAAGCTTAAGTTCTAACAGAGAATTACTATTTAGAATTAAATTAAATTAAAATATTTTTACAACAAAAGATAATTTTCTTTTGAAATTAAAAGACCTAGTTTTAGAGAGATGTGGCATGGTAGAGTACTCTTATAACCCTACCATTCAGGAAGTCTGAAGAAGAAGACTGTTACAAGTTTGAGGCCAGTCTGGGCTACACAGTGAGCATAAGACCAGTCTGGCTTACATAGTAAGCCCCGCCCAGTTACACACAAATTGAAATGTGAATCCTAAAGAATCAGAAGAAAGGGAGAAAGAGGAAAAGGAGGAAGAAAAAGAGGCAGGAAAAGGAAGGGTGGAATAATGCTTGTGTACCCTTACAGAGAATGACAAGGAAGCAAATTACCGTGCTGACACTTGCAGGTTGGTTTTATTTTCAAAGTGGTCAAATTCTCGCCAGTCTACTAGACCAAGAAGCCCACTTGTTTTAAGAGGATATATCATGGTAGCAAAAAATAAGGGCTAAGTCCTTAGGGCTAAAGCATGTGCTGCCCTCTTTGAAGTGTGCTGCACATTATACTGATCTCACTGACCAGGATTTGGAAAAACTCATCACTATTGTGTTATAGAAGCTTACAGTCAAACATGGTGCCACATGCACCCAGAAAACCTCTCATATGAGCACCTAAAATGTGATACATTTGGAGAAGTCTTTAAAGAGGTCTGAATGATGAGCACTAATCCAACCTAACTAGCATCCTGGAGAAAAGGAGAAATGCAAACACATTCTCACAGAGACACCATGTGAGAACATGGGGAAGTCATCAACAACCCAAGAATTGAGCCCAGGGGAATCAGCCTGCCCATGCCTACACCTCTTGGTAGTGCTTGTTACAGCAGCCTCAGCAAACTATTAATCAAAGTTTTAATACAGCACAACTTTAATAAGAGGACTCCGGGAAATGAGAAATACAGGCACAAAAATGCACCTGAAGAATCAGTCCAATCACTTTAAAATAGTGACACACCAAACTTTTATTTTCTACAGTTACAAAATGAATCCCATACATTGAACTGTATCAAGGTTAGTATAATTAACATCACATTTTACAGGCTCAATGTTAACTGATCGTGTGGGCCATCTCACTATTTGATCAAAGCAAATGTAACTGAAACTTCCTCTTATAGAATGTCAAACTAGCAGAAGTTAAAGCCTCCCTGAGAGTCTATTCCAACACAAGACTTCCTGTAAAAAGACACACAGAAGTTAGGCACCTAAAGGGAAAAAACAGGCTATATTCAGAGGAGGAAAAAAAAAAAGAGTATTCTCATCTCAGAAGAAAAGAATGACACATTTAACAACAGATGGACAAGTTTTAAATCAAGCACTACATAGAAAACACCGAGCTCCTCTACCAAACCATTTATAGGAACTGAACAACTCCAACGCAGCCCAGTAAGAATCAGGAGACGAGAGCTGATTCTAATGAATGGGTTTATTAACATGACCTCTGAGGAGTTGGCAACACTGACAAAGTCTCTGCCCTCTTTCTTCAAGAAATAAATACTATACAGACCTCACAGAGGCAGAGCAGGGCATGGAAGCAGGTGTGCTTCAGCCCAATCCAGAGAGCAATAGGATCAAGACCCAACCCCTCGCCAGGCACCACATGGAGCAGAAGGGAACTTAAAACTTTTGATGTTTACACCAGTCTAGTTAAACCTTGAACCTAAAAATTTGGTATTTACTATTTATGTAGGCTCTTAGCATCCTATGTATATAACAAGACATTTTCAGTTTATTACAATTGTAAGGATGGATATCTGAAGAACAACTTAAGCGTCCATAAAACTGGTTTAATTATATTACAATGGAGCAGTCTTTTACCCTCAGAAAGAAAACAGACTAATTTATAAAAGACATGCAAGGGCTGGGGAGCCTATCTCAGTGGAAAAGCACTTATCTAGCACCCAGCATTGGGCAGGCTCTGAGTTCCAGCACCACGTATATACACACATGCAAACATTCATATAATTACTCAGTATATTGCTTATATGCTAATAATGAAAAGATTTCCAGCAGGAATGTAGAGATAATTCAGTGGTTAAGAGTGCATACTGCTCTTGCAGAGAACTCATTCTATTCATAGCCCCATATTGGACAGCTCACAACCACCTGAAATTCCATCTCAAGTGATCCAATGCCTTTGGGCCTTCATGGACAATGCA
The DNA here is from genome assembly GCA_004026605.1 of Ondatra zibethicus. NCBI lineage: Eukaryota > Metazoa > Chordata > Mammalia > Rodentia > Cricetidae > Ondatra > Ondatra zibethicus. The sequence goes on from PVIU01004101.1 coordinate 72,653, forward strand.
TACATATGCATACACCTCTACACAGATACATCTGTACAAATAATTAAAAATAAATTTATCTAGGCATAGGGATACACACCTTTAATTCTAGCACCCATAAATCAGAAGCACGCAGCTCTCTGTAAATTTAAGGCCAGCCTGGATACAGTTTGTTCCAGGCCAAACAAGGCTACATACTGAGACCCTGGATGAATGATGGATGGATGGAAATATTCTTTTTTATTGTTTGTTTGTCTTGAGACAGGGTCTTACTATGTACCTCTAGCTGTCCTGAAACGATATAGAACAGGCTGGCCCCAAACTCACAGAGATCCACCTGCCTCTGCCTCCCAACTGCTGGGATTAAAGCCATACACTTTAAAAAGTTTTTTAAGTGTACTTAGCTGTTAACACAGAGAAATGCTAGTTTAATCTGTACTTTGCATGTAAAGGCACTCAGCCTCTCCCAAGAATTGGGGCTTCAATTTAAGCTAATTTACAAAGTACTAAATCATCAAATATTGCTAGGACCTCATATGTGCCCAGCAAGAATAAGGTTTTCTTCTCTCCGGCATCAGGTACATGAAACGCAAGGATCAAGTTGCATCAAAGCTCCTGGATTCATGGTGACCTTAAGTAGCTTCAAATGGACTCAGCATTTACTGAGTCATTCAAGCTCCTGGATGCAGGACTTGCATTTATTACTTTCCAGCAAGTGATAACTTCTAGCAAGTGACAACATTTAGTCTACAGAACATTCCAGGACCTCTTTACAGCTTTATTATCTTCCAATACTATCTTATTTCTGTTAGGCTGAAAATCTATGCATCTTACCAGACATCAGTTTTCCACTGAAATTTACTAGGAACTATCTAATTAACTAATGCTGGTATAGGGCAACTATTGAGAAGTTCAATCATCTCAGAAGTCAAAGTATGGGAACTAGCGTTTAGATCCCTAGCACGTGCAGATGTCACATGGGTATATCACCGACCTGCAATCCCAGCACTGGGAAGGCAAGGATAGAGAATGCCTAGAAAAAGTTAGCAACTTGACTAGCCAAACTGGTGAGTTCCTGGTTTGGCAAGGGACCCTGTGCTTTCTCTTTCAACTTGTGAAATTCCTTTACCTCCTGAGCTCACCAGAAAGAATCACCAACACTGTTCCTTCCTCAGGAACCCCAGAGTGATGACGATTCCTCCCATTCTTCCGGACAGGTGGTCTCCTTCTCAATCCCAGAACATGGCTTCAAGACTTCTCTTTTCAGACTTTCCCACATATTCTACCCCCAAGTTGCTCACTAAGAAAACTTCAGCCATCATAAGAACTTATCTAAGATTCTGCCTCCTACCACCATACACACAAGGCCACCTTCTGCTCTAACACTGCTGTCCCTGGCCCCATGCCTACTCCTGGCACACAGGCTCCTGCCAGGATAAGCCTTCCGTCTCACCTAGATCAGTGATGTTCTCCCCTGTGCAGCTAGCTTCCCTAAGTGTGGGATGTGACTCTCCCTGCTTGAACCTTTATCAAGCCTGCTTCCCTTTCCCCAACAACAAACATAGTGTTTTAGAGAACACTATGGAAAGAAAGTCTGTCAGCACACATCAGGACCATCCCATTCTGTTAACAATTTAGTCAGGCTCCTTCCTACCACTTTCATTTCACAAGCCACTAGCAGAACTGAGGTCTTCCTACAGTCCAGGGCAATCAACAGCCTACCAGCAATGCTTCTTCAGCTCCCCAATCTGCCCCCAGCAGCTCTGCCAAATTCTCCTGCTCCGATTCACACCTCCAGCACCCCAGCTCTTCTCTATATCCCTGTACCTCTGATAGAGTTCTAGACCAGTGGATCTCAACCTTCCTAATGCTGCAACCCTATAATATGCTCCTCATGTTGTGGTGACCCCCCCACCATAAAATTATTTTTGTTGTTACTTCATAACTGTAATTTTGCTACTGTTATGAATCTTAATGTAACTATCTGCTAACAGGCAATCCTTGTGAAAGGGCTGTTTGACGACTCTCCATAGGAGTCGGGACTCATAGACTGAGAACCACTATTCTAGACCCTCTATACACTAGCAATGCCCAATTTGAATCATTAGCCCAGGTCATTTGAACTTGCTCAGTTGCTGATTAGTCATCACCACCCTCCCAGATTCTCAGCCTCCTTCCCCTATTTATCCAGTCCACCTGTATCACATGTAGCCTCTCACTGCCTCTTCTGCACTCTCCTCTGACCCCTGGTTCTTGCAGTCACCAGCAAGCTGAACACACACTTCTCCCCAGGTGTCCCACAGCCTTCCCTTAAACACCATTATTGGTGCAAAAGGCCCTGTAGATCCTGACCATGAATTTTAAGTCATCATAAATAAGCTCACATACATCCTTATTAATCAAAATGGGGACTACCATCATCAACACATTTTTTTTTTGCAGTAAGAAGTGTGTATATTCCCATATAGTGCATCTCTATCCATGCTTCAGGAACACTTTCTGCATCTTGCAGATTATAGAAAAAAAATTTCCTGCAAAAGTCACTGAGATGTTCAAAGAATATCAGTCAGTTGGGGTGAAGTCAGGAGAACATGGCAGATAACTTAAAACATCATAGGTTAATTTATTCAACTTTGGAACCACGGGTTGTGCAGTATAAAATCATTATGGTAAAGAACTGGGCCTTTTCCACTGCACAGTGCAGCTGTAAGCACTGCATTTTTGTTTTTGTTTTGGTTGTTCTCTGTCTAGCCCTGGCTGTCCTGGAACTCACTCTGTAGACTCACAGAGATCCACCTGCCTCTGCCTCTGCCTCCCAGGTGCTGGGATTGTAGGTGTGCACCACCAACGGCTGGCAGATATTGCCTTTTCAGTGCATCTCATCATTTGCTGGCACGTGTCAGGCAAAATGGCTTCGCTGAGGCTCACAAGCTATAACGGAGCAGTTGGCCTCTGACAGACAGAGAGCAAACAATGATTATAGCCTTTTGCTGGGGAGTGCTCTACTGCACCCTCCCAGTCCAACCACTGAGCTCATTTTCATGCGCCTTCACCACATCACAATCTAATCAACAAATAGTTTGTTGTTGTTGAATAGAATTGAGACAAACTGATGTTAGTTTTTTTTTTTTTTTTTTCGGCAGCTCATGAGGAACCCACCTATGGAGCCTTTATACCTTTCCAATTTGCTCAAATGCTAAATGACTGTTGAGCAGCACACTGAACTCTAAGAGTACCTGTTTCAACAATTGCTCTGTCATCACTGTAACTTCTGATGTCTTATGCCGTGCTCTTTCTTGATCCACCACTACACTGTACAGTCACTAGACTAGTGGCTTTGGGGCCAAATATGTTGTTGATGTTTCCAGTTGTCTCCACAGTGGCCCATTTTTTACTCAGGCAAGAGAATCACTAAAGGCTCTTTATGGCCTAACATCTTTTCCATAGTATAAGGATCAAATAAGTAATAAGAAATCATTAGTAAAAAAAAAAAAAATACAGAGCAAAAAAAAAAAATAAGCATTAAAATGATGCATAAACAGAAGCACAGAAAAATGCATTCTACTGTCAAAGGGCCAGTTTCAGCTATGTGAGAACCACAATTCTTTTTTTACTCCAGCTTAACATACTATAACCCAGGCACTCCTCCCAGTAAAAAATAAGTCCTTACAGTGGTCCAGATAAGCAGGACCCTATGCACTTCCCTCCTTTTGTCACCTCACAAAGTGTTGATCATCTCTCTCACTTCAAATGCAAGACTTGTGCCCACTAACAACAGCCAGTCCTCGTGGTTGTGTACCTCTCCAAGACTTGTGACCATCTTCCCTCATCTTTCTGAACACCCTGTTCAATGAACGCCCGGATAACTGTATCCACTCCCTTCCTGAACTCTGCTCTACTCTTCCTCCTCATCTGGATCTAGCATGCCACACAAGCCCTATTTACCAACCCTGGGTGCTGATGGGCTGCCTCTGCCCACAAAGGAGCAAGAACATGAGCGGAGCTCTTGTCTGCTCTGTTCTCCAACAAAGCCAGGTGCCTGCAACAGGTGGGGCAGACACAGGGGCAAGTATTTCAGAGAAGCTGCTCCCAGCTCCAGTACCTTTTCTGTTGTAGCAATACAGTTAACAAATGAAAGCTAGGCTGGTCTTTCCCTTCCAGATAACATAAACTAAAGAGACACACCGAGGACCTAAGAAGAATACTTACCAATTCCAACATTCTTGCCACAAGACATATAAAGTAAGCATTCAGACCCTTTAACAACTACCTCCAGTTGGGCCTCACACTGACAATAGCACAGTATTTCCATCCAATCACAAAGTAAGAGACAGACATTCTGAAGAAAGGCACTTATAAGCCAAGCTAAATTGTTTCTATGCATCCTCACAGACCTGAATGTGAATCTAGCTGCTACTGTGGCGGCTTTGTAAATCTGCTACCAAAGCCCTTCAACACATACCAGGAAAGAACACGCACCTTGAACAGGGGTCACCACTGTCCCCTTGAAGTGTGGATTGATGTGGATATTCTTGGGCTGCTGAGGAGTCACTGGGGGAGGAGTCAGCATCATCCTTGGAGTCTCGATCTGGGGAGGCATGTGCACTCCCTGAGGTGGGGAGGGGTGATGCGGGTGCTGTAAGGGGAGTAGAGGCTGCAGCTGCTGCTGCTGGAAAAGACTTCTGATAGGCTGCTGCTGAGGTGGTGGTGGTGGTGGAGGAGGCTGTGGCTGTGGAGGAGGGATTAATCTTGGAGAGTGAGCCTGAAAATCACCAAAAGAGAAAAATTAACAAATCAACATTTAGAAGAAAACTAAAGTAATGCTGATGTGTTACCAAGCTTATACCACTTAACTTCTTAGAAATAATGCTGATGTGTTACCAAGCTTATACCAATTAACTTCTTAGAAATAATGCTGATGTGTTACCAAGCTTATACCAATAACTTCTTAGGTTACAGTAACAACCTGTACATAAATTTTGTACACAGAATAAATAAGATGTGCAGCACAACCAGTCCATGGCAAGGAGAGAGAAAAAATGACAGCCCAAAGCACACAACATGAATTCTGAAAAATAAAATTCAGCCCAGGAAACAAAACTGCCCATAACAAGCAAAGCTACCCATAGCTTCTAAGCACAGCTAGCCCTGCCTTTCCTCGAGGAGACAGGGGACAGACAAGAGGGAACTCTAGAAGCCTATCTTTAAGAAAGGGTCAGGGCTACAGAAAGCTGTTCCAAGAAGCTGCTTTGAGCAAGTGGTATGTGGGCCAAGCCTCCATTGCAGAAAAGGGATGTACTGTACAGAGAGAATAACAAACAGACCACAAATGGAGAAAACCAGGAGAAAAGACTTCCTATTTGGTCAAAAGGCAGGAGAAAGGGGTATAGAATGTAAAAGGAGATGCTAAGAGGACTGGAACCAAAACAAATAAACAAAAGCATAAAAGTGGCTCTACAACCTGCTGCAGCCCCTGTCTCAAGCTTCCATTGGAAGCCTGTACAGGAAGTAGCAGGTCTACTCCTCACAACACCAGAAAGAAAGTTGGATTCAGACAGTCTGACTTCAAGAGTTTTACTTTTATCCACAAATTAAATCAGCTATACTGCTGATTAGTAGTCAAAATATTCATAATTCAGCTGTCTAATCAGACATTTTTCTGGGGATGAAGGCCAATTATAGAGGGCCTCTGTGTTCCAAATGAAAAATACAACACACATGGCGAGGAACCTCCAATGATGCCTTCTCTAGTAAATTGACTGCTTATCATGGCAGATGAAAAAGATCAACACAGGTCATGGTAAAAGGCAAATAGAAGAAACAGCCCCAGTCTGATGAAGGACAAGGAGAGACTTCAGTGGAAAAGGAAGATTATAAAGTTAAATTGTATATGGCATTGGCTGGCTATCTTTCCTCAGAAAGGACATTCCTCAAGATTCAGGAACCAATAAACCTGAACTCTCCTATTCTCAGAATTGAGGGCACACCCTTCTGCCTTTATGCACACAAGTGTGTAATGCACAAAATTAGAAAATTGTTATATGTTGTCTGAGCTCACTGAGAGGCTGCCACCGAAACTGGAGGGTGCCTCTTCCCCATTTCAGAACCAGTATGTTTGTTTGGAGATGGAGCACCTTCTTAACTTTCTGACAAGGAGGGAAGAGAACAGCAAACTGCCCAAGACCCCATGTTACTGAGAATAGCTAGCAGGTAAACCATTTCTAACAGATCTTAATATTGTTATCCCATGATATAAAATAGCTAAAATACCCACATTGTAAAGGACAGATAGGAATTTTAGACGTGGGACGCTCATCAATCAAGAAAAAGTTAAACTGGAAGCGCTAAGTAATTTCCTTGGCTGGTTTCTGCTGGATGCTGTGAGCCCAATTTAAATGCATGGCTGCTGGTCAGACTCAGTCTAGCAGCTGTTTGGTGGCCATGCAACCCACCAGGTGGTCAGTCACACCAGGAGCCTGAGGCACAGCTACTCTATCAGGATGCCGGTTACCTTTGCTTTCTGACTGCCTATTAATGTTATCTCCAACCCTCCCTCCGCTCACCTCCCTCACCTGTAAATTGAAAAAAAGACTTCTGTAGCACTTGTGATGATACAAAACCAGGCTGGAGTATAACTTGTTTACCCTGATGGAAAGCCAACCAACTGTGTGCAAAAGAGCTATATACTGACGTCATAAAACTTTCAAGTGCTATCATTTTCTTCTCCCCTTGAGGTTAAAACTAAATTCATACACAAGACCAACAATCACCCTTTCTACTGCATCATCTCAACAATGGATGGTACCCGAAGCATTGTTAAGGCCAAGCATAGGCAGCAAGCCTCAGAAGGGTATGTGTTATACACTAGGGACACATCTTGCATTATGTTTCTTCCTTACACTGACTTCCAAAGGTGAAAGCCATGAAGTTTACCTCTAGCTGACAAAAGGACAACAAACACTATGACTCCTATCTTTGCTTCTGAGACATCCCAGAAGACATTTATCCAAGTTTAACCCCATAATTCAGTCTCAAGTCATGAACAGCTTTATAAGATACAATAATTAAGAAAAACTGATACTGAAGGGAAAACCTATAAAAAAAAAAACAACTGTGAGTATGGCCTAGATTCTATCTGTATTAACATCAGCATATCAAAAGTAGTATACTTGAGAGGGTGTCACTGATGTAAAGGAGAACAGCAGGGTGCCATTGCAGCCACACAAGCCACCAATGGAAGTTCAATGAAAGTGCTGAGGTGAATTTTTTTTAATTTATTTTTATTTTATGTTCATTGGTGTTTTGCCTACCTGTGTGTCTCTGCGAGGGTATAAGAAGCCCTGGAACTGGAGTTACAAACAGGTGAGAGCTGCCATGGGGGTGCTGGGAATTGAATCCAGGTCCTCTGGAAGAACAGTCAGTGCTCTTAACCACTGAGCCATCTCTCCAGCCCTGAGGTGGATTTTTTTAACCTTAAATTACAAATCAAACCATAGACTAAAACCCAAAACTTCAACCACTGCTTCTACTGCTTCAGTGTCATTTCAGAAAAGGTAAGTGTGAATTGTGTGACTCACAGGAGCGTTTTTATTGCTCCAGAACTGTTAGATATAGCAATAAAACCCCATACTTACCACAACAGGAGGCTGTGTAGGAAGTAGGGCGGGCCTGTGCTCCTTCATCCTTCCCCTCTCACTGTTCTCTCGTCTCTGGTCTCCCATTCCACGGCACATCAGAGAGCCTCCTCGCCTTCCTCCCCGCCGGGAACCATAACGTCCCTGCTTATGCTGTCGCTCTCTTTCTTCAAATTCAAGCAATGCAGCTTTGGCTTCTGCCGAAAGCTCTATGTAAAAAGACGAACAGGTGTTAAATGCAGCCCATACTATATATATATCTGTGGAAAGAGAACAGTAAGAACCAAGTAGCAATCTCTTGAAACATGAATCATCTATCAATCTTAAAATGTTTTCACTTTCACAGTGTGCCAAGTGAATCTAAAAAGCAGCCAATATTTACAGAGCACTACAGTTGGAAACTCTCCTCCTCTACCACTGGGATACAATTACACCAGTAAGAAAATGCCACTAGCCAGGCATGGGCGAACATACCTTTCTTTAGTCCCAGCACCTGGGAGGCAAAGGTAGGCAGATCTACATTGAATTCGAGGCCAGCCTGGTCTACAGAGTGAGCTCCAGGGCAGTCAGGGCAACCCCGAGAAACCCTGTCTACAAAAACAACAACAAAAAAAGAAAGAAAGAAAACAGAAAAGAAAATGCTACTAATGAGCAATGGCACAGAATCAGGATTTTTATACTCTGAGTGTTCTGATGTAAATCAAAGCCACTACTGACCTTCTTCTAAAGCAAAATTATTAAGGATAATTCCTAAAGAATGAACATTGCATTGCACTTTAAACTTTTATATTCATTAGTATATATGTCAGGCTATAAAAAGACCATTTTGTGTCCACGTAGTCAGATATGGACACCATGTCAAAAGAGAAAAAAAGCCATGCAAAGAAAAGCTGGCTACTTTAAACACTGCAGGAACTTCACATAGCCACTTGTGTCTCTCCCATGCTTCAGGGAACAATAAACATGGGCATAGACCCTAAGAACCTTCCAATAGCACATTATTCTAAGCCCCTAAGGGGAAAGAGCCCTTTCATCCAAACAGGGTCCCTTTCTTTTACGGTAGTGTCTAAATGTGGCAATACATCTTTTAATAGTAAACGTGTATTTTGTCAAAACATCACTAAACACTACTGGAAGCCTTTCTTCTCTACTGGGGAGAGATTTTAATAATCTGTAAGTTATGATTCATTTTCTTGAAAATGTTGATATGGTATCCCATCTCCTTCAAATGAATTATGAACCTACTGGAAAGAAAACGTAATAATCTCGCTGTAACCAGCAGAGATTTTTATTTTAATCTTGACTACATGATTGTTTCACACACACATTTTATGCAGTGAATCAGCAATTATTTTTCTAGTGGTTCTGAGTGTCAAGATTAATTTTACTATCCTCAGTAATAAAATGGTTTCAAATGACATCTTTAATCAGCAAGGAAAAATGCTCTCCTCCAATTGAGACAAGCTGTCACAAAAGGTCACCAAAATATGACAGGATAGAAATTACATTTGTAACTTCAACTGAAATGTTAATTTCCCCATAAGTGTTTTCTGAACTATGTCCAGATCCTAGAGTAAAGAGATATATCATAAAGTAACCATAATTATACTATCCTATCCCTTTCTTAACTAGTAACATATTTGATCCCAAATACTAGAGTAGCTAGAAATGGAGACATACTTATGGAATACAGTTTGGTAAATCAAAATGGCAAATCTCAAAAGACAACTGAACACAAAAAAATTTTTAAAACAACAAAAAACAAGGACCATAGTATTAACAGGTGAGTATGTGGCTACTAGCATTAACAACACCCACTGCCACTAGATTAAAGGTTCTTCCCAAAGGTCTTTGGTCATCAATGAAAGCACCTAGGGTGTTAGTTCAACAGAACTAGATGTAAGGATTGCCAAGCAGTTCTTTAAGCTAAAGCAATAAAAAGTAATTTAACATGATGCATGTGGCCAGTGAGGGTAAACAAAAAATCAGAGAGTGAACAAAAAGCTTGGCTTCAAAAAATAAAAAGCACTTTCCCTCACAGCCCACTCTACTTTCAAAGACTGCCCAAGTCCAGGTCTGCTTCATCGAGCAAGAGAAGCCACTGCTCTTTACTTTCAGGTTCAGCCTAGAGAAAAATTAGTCAAAGTGTCTATGTGTAGAGCACACCCTGGCATTTTCATACACAATGAACCAACCCTTTACACACTTGGTCTAGCAATCTTGCTCAACTGGGCTCTACCAGAGCATTACCACCAACACCAGTGACATCATCTGCACAGAATGATTTATGTTCTGAATTCACAGTTGTGTGTCATCCTTGGCAAAACAGGAAAAAAAAATATTTCTTAACCAGTTTTCTGTAAGGTTAACTTTTAGAATCCTGACTGAGAAAAAGAATAATGAATTAAGTAAGACTAACTTAAATGAAAGCCCCAAAGCATACTTTTAACCCGCCGGAAGCAAATACTCCAATCAACAACAGCTCTTTAACAGTGGAGAGTCATGTGTGTGAATTAGTGCTCTTCACACAAGGCGACATTGTGTTTGAAAGTGACCAAACTCCCTTCTAGATCTCAAAAAGAACTCATCACTTCACACACATGCTTTCAGAGTCAGAAATGGGTGGTACCATGGCAGCATTTGATTATTCTTTAAAGAACAAAAGATTCTCAACATTAATTAAGGCTATCTATCACTAAGGTGGTAAGCTGTTATTTGGGGGCTGCAGAGGTGGCTCAGGAGTTAAGAGCACTGGCTGCTCTTCAAGAGCACTGGGGTTCAATTCCCAGCAACCACTTGGTGACTTATCACCATCTCCAACTCCAATTCCAGAGAACCTGGGTTCAATTCCCAGCACCCACATGGCCACTCATAAGCACCCCAATTCCAGTTCCAGGGGATCCTGCCCCCTTTTCTAAGCTCCAGAAGCACTAACACACACACATGATACACATACACACACTCAGGCAAACACTCAAAACACAAAAAAATAAAATAAATCTAGTTTTTAAAAGTTTTTATTTGTAAACAAAATGACAAAAATAAATAAATCAACTGTCCAAAAACTATATGTCACCAGAAAACACAGGGTCTCTAGTAGGAACACACTTTTATCTCAGTATAAAGGCAGGCAAACTGCTTTACAATTCAATAAACTCCATCTTGGAACTGGGGACACAAGCTAACAGGTCCAGCTCTCTTTCTCACCAAGTCATGTATATACCTACTCTGTCTGGGAAAGTGTGAGCCCTAACAGGAAGCTCCTTCCTTCAGGAAACCAGTCTTCTGATGGGTGGTGATATCTTTGCATATTGAGAATGACCCCAACTTTGAAGTTATTGGTAAACAGGGTCACATTGTGCTAGCCCTGGCTGTTCTGGAACTCACTATGAAGACCAGGTTGGCCTCGAACTCACAAAAATCCGCCTGTCTCTACCTCCAAAGTGCTAGGATTAAATGCGTGTTCCACTACCACTCAGTGAAACAAAACTTTTCTTTGTCCAATTACCTAGCCAAATTACCACATTGTACAAAAATACCCCTAGTCCTTTTTAGAAGAACAGTAAATAATCCAATTATTTACCAGTATAGCACTGTTTCTAAGGGTTCCAAGCCCTCTCCTCCCCAGAATTCCAAGGGTGTAACTTGTCTACAACAAAACAACACCCCAAGCCTTTGTCTCTGAAGATGACTAGTTACAGGTGTCAGGTACCTTGAAAAGAAAGCAGACTTGACAGATTTCTGAATAAAGGAAAGTATAAATGACTCAGATAAGAAAGGAAGAAAGCAAAGATCCTGAAAAAGGGATATACCAAGCAAAAGTACGAATACAGACAAGTGGAATGTTTCAGGACAACCATACTCACATCCTCGGAGGGAGATAAAATGAATACTAACAACTATGACAATGAATTGAAACTATGTTAGTGGATGAGGGTAGCGTAGTGTTCACCCAGAGAATTTGTATGTGCCCCTGAAACATGCTGCTTGCTCCTGTTTAGTGGCAAAAACAACCATGTTGTGTTTTGAATGAAAATGGCCCTTATAGGTTAAGGAATGGGGGAAGCCCCAAGTGAATAAACTCCTGAGACAGTTGAGATGCACATGACCATTTCAAGGACTCCAGGGAAAGTTGGCAAAAATCATTACGCCCATTTGGGCTAGGCTCAAGAGGAATGGCAAAACTTTCCTTTGAGTCAGAGTCCAAGTATGAACAACTGATTTGTGTGGGCAAAGGCTATCAGCTTCCTCCTCCCAGATATTTATAGCCTGAGACTGCTCCCCTATGCAGGTTTCCTACCAAGACTAGCTAGCCCCTTCCCCTGTGCTCTACATAATGAAAAAGTTGAGGTTCCAAGTAGCTGGAGGTAGCTCAAGGTAATATTAGAACCTCACCTGATCCCAGCTTCACTATATGAAGTGTTCCTAGCCAGGGTTCAGTAATCTCAGATATTTGAATGCTTGGTCCCAGTTGGTGGAACTGTTTGGGAAGGATTAGGAGATGTGGCCTTGTTGGACAGGTGTGTCACTAGGGGTAGGATCTGAGGTGTCAGATGACTCACACCATACTAATATGTCTGTGCTGCTCTCTCTGGCTCCTATCTGTGGATCAGGACTTGAGCTCGTAGCTGCTCCTGCCACCATGTCTTTGCTTTGCCATCATGAGCTCAAACCCTCTAAAACTATAAGTCCAACAACACTTTTCTGAAAGTTGCTCTGACCATAGAATTGTCACAGCAATAGAAAATAACTAATACAAACCAATACACGCATGCACACACAGAGAGACAGACAGACAGACAGTCAAGACACAGACATACATCATCAAGGTAATGATGAGGCCTTGATCTTGATTTTTACTTTGACCCAAATAGAAAGGCAGGTAGACCCTGCTGTCCTGTGAGCCTTGCCTTCCTCCTTAGAAAGTCAAACCCTGGTACTCCTGTTCTTATAAAGTCCAAGCAGCACACTGAAAATACAATCTTCCTGGGTACTGCCTGGGCCTAAAGACTTAAAATGGCTATTTTCAAAAACCCAAGTGTCTAGAAGACAAATGCTTCTACCACTAAGAAACACTTCCAGTCCATGGGGTGACTGTAGCACTCCAATTAAACCCAATGATCAAGTGGAAAATGACACAAACTGTACGTGGGGAGGAAGGTCTTCAACAGCAGACTCTTAACATCCAATTAATAATCTCTATAAGTTAATCACTGAACACTCAGGAACAAGAGAGACAAAGAGAACCCAAAAGAATGACTACAAGGATTTTACAAGTGCAAAATAAAACCAATTTAGCACTGGCTACCTGAGGGACAGCCTAGTAGCTAATAGCCAGATTCCCTGCTAAGCATCCCCATGCCACACCTCAGTACAGTCAGGAACACAGGGCATGAAGGAGAGTAAGTTTAGGCCATATACTCCCAAAGAAAACTACTAAAAAAATAAATACTTTTAAATATTTCACTCAAACACTCACAACACAGAAGTGGTTGTGTGGCAGAATGATGAACACAGCACATCTGAGTACCAGCCTCCCATATATCACACACCCTCACCAACAATCACAGGAAGATATGGAGAGATCTGCAGTAGAAATGAAAATGGGGGAAACAGGCCAGGAAAAAAAAGGGGGGGGAAGAAAAGAAAAAAATTACCCACAGGTCAAAACCAAAAATTACCCAAAGTTTCTGGAATGTTCCTTCTTTCTCTAGTTACATCTGAGAGCCTAATAATTGTTCCTTCTTTCCTTTCAGTTTTGAAACGCAATCTTCCAGATTCTTCATCGTCGTCATCTTCTTCATCTGACTCTTCTTTTATGTCTTTCTGGAGTTCTAAGGTTTCCATTCCTCCCTACAAGCAGACAGGAAAAACAGGGACAGTTAAGTCCATAGCCACTTAAAATGTAAGTATACTTCAAAGATCCTAGAAAAAGGCTATGTGAAACATGAAGCCAACTCCAGTGGGGGAAAAATTTCAAATATTAAAAGAAACTTACTTTTAGAAAACCCTCAAATTCCTGCCTGTGATTAACACATGAGGACCTCCGCACTGCTGCTCCTCATACTTGCCAGAACACAGACATCGGTTAAACCTCCCTGCTGCCTTACATATAATCCAGACCACAGCAGAATTCCCACACAACTTAACTCGCATATGACTACAATGTAAGCTAACATCTGTAACACTAGAGTTAGCAGCACAGAATCCACCTGGTAGCTGCAATGGCTACTTTCAGCCATGTAAGCTGAACAGTTCACAGTCCCTAACCACATACTTTGACTTTTCATCAGCTGTCCCTGTCAGTTTTGGAGTTTGTGGCTGCTTGCTACTGTTCTAGCCTTCACAACACTTCTTCATCACAAACCCTCCCCTTCCTATTTACTTCACATTTGTTGTTTAGTATTAACTTACCACACACTTAGTGCTGAGACCAGTAAAAGACAAAATCATTTCTTCTGCCACATCTCTATACTAAATAAAACCAAATTTTACCTTAGCAGAGTCCCTTACAAAACTCCCTCTAGTGCCAACCTAAACTAAAGCACACTGTCATACAATTCTTCCTTCTGAGCTCCTGAACACTATTACCTCCCTCTTAGGTCAGTCTCAGCAACACACTGGCAGATGAAGACAAGCATGCACCGAGTACAGGGTTCATTTAAACACGCTCTACCAGTGTAATAAAAAAACCAGCTTGCCTTTTCATTGTCATGAATGAATGATTCTTTACTCTTAAAAGAAACAAAGACACACTGTTAGAAAATACATAAGAAGCTAAACCTACAGACAATCACTGTAAATTTCCTTCCCCATGCATTCACAATGTGAAAAGCTAACTATAAGTCAGAATCTATAATAAATAGTACAGCTGGTTCTGGGAATACAAATGCCACTTTCAGTATGACTATGACTTTTCAGTGCTGTGAGGTACAACATGCTGGAAAATTCTGCAGCCCCAGAATTTCACATTCTTGTTAGTGTATAAAATCTGAAAATAGAGTAAGTCGGGTCTATGATGAGTCCTCAAGGCACCAATGCCACAATGTCCCTGTTGTGCCTCTGCATGCTCAGGCAGGACTGCTCTCTGTTAACAGGTGCCCAGTGACTGGAAATTCCGTTCAGAAGCAGATTCAGACCGAGTGGGACCTGAGAGTTCACATTCCTCACAAGCTCCCAGGCCAACTCTTGGATACACAGACCACATAGAGTAATATGCCACAGAGAAGAAATCATATCCACTAAAGCAAAAATGTTATTGTAGCAGTTATAATAACCATATGATTACAATAGATATAAAGAAGGGATTACTAAAATTTGGTATTAATTAGAAAATCACCACCAGCAAAGTAGAATCAAAAAGAACATCTTCAATCTGAGAACACAACTTAAGCTAGCACTTAGTGTCTTGGCTCCCAGAACTAAAAATAAAGCAAGAAAGTCTGCTTTGAAGCTAGTCTTCTGCTGTAGTAAGGCAAGGGAAATAAAAGAATTCTGATTACAGTGAAAGAAGTAAAATGTTTTATTAACAGGTAAATTATTAAAATGTTAACCTAGGGGCTGAAGAGATGACTCAGTGGTTAAGAGTACATACTGCTCTATCAAAGGATCTAAACTGAGTTTTCAGCACCCACATCAGGTGACTTACGGACACCAGTTAACTCCAGCACCAGTAGACCATACACACTCTTCTGGTATGCTTGGGCACATGCACTCATGTACATAACCAAACACACACACACACACATACACACACACACACACACACACACACACACACACACACACACACACACACACACAGAGCAGTATAAAAATAAAACCTTTAAAAAGTAAAATAAACTTAAAATAATGAACCTATTTATTTTGATCTAGAGATACATGGCCATCTCTATGAAAACTTTAGCAGGACTTCTAGCAGATACTGACAAATCCAATACACCAAAGAATCTTAGAAAAGAATAAAGTTGGTGGGTTTGCACTACCTGGTTTCGGGTTCCATTATTCCAAACTGCTGTAGTGCTAACATACATACTTTATTAAAAACAAATTAATGGAGTAGAAGAGCCTGAGGGAAGAAAGTCAGTTGACAACACAAAAACTACATTGGATGGGAAGGAAAGCCTTCACACCAGTGGAAGAGCTGGAAAAACCTTTTTATTTAAAAACAATGGATTGCTCTCATACCTCAAATGCTATTAGACAAGGCAGTCTCTAGCTCTAAACTAACAGTAGCTAATGACACAAAGCTTCCACAAGAAAAGAGGAAGCTAATTTTATAATCATGGGGTAGTCAAAATTTTCTTAGGTCAAAAAAAATACTTGATCTTCATTCAAATTATTTTCTACTTAAAAAAAAAATTTTGAATGCTGGGGAGATGATTCAACAGAAGACCCAGGAGGTCTGATGCCCTCTCTTTTGACCTCCAAAGGCACTGCACACACATGGCACACCAGCATGTATTATAGACAAAACTCCCATATAATAAAGACATTTTTAAAAACTTAAATTTGTTTACAGCCATATCACCCTGAACACACCTTATCTTATTTTAAAAACTTAAATTTAAGAAAATTAAACATAATTTGGAGGTTCAGAAAAAAATTTTCACAATCTGCCAATGGACGTGATATCTAGAATACATACACACTATTAATCTATTATCTCGATTATAAACATTAAGAAAATAAACACAATATTATATTGTCTATGTAGAGTAGCAATCTATTTTGAAGACCTTATACAGTCTGTAGCTTATATAAACAAGAGATAACCTACTTTAAAGAAAAGGCAGCTAAAACCAAACCAATGGACTATGTAAGGTCGAAAAGATCATATGAACAGTACTCAGTATCATTAGCCATCAAAGAAATGCAAACAAAACCCACAATGATGTAGTCATTGAAGGGCTGAAGGAAAAAACTGATACCAAATAAGGAGAAACAATGAGAACTCTCACCAGATGAAGGGTATAAAATGCCACAATTGCTTTTGGAAAACCATTTGTCTATAGATAGATAGACAGACAGACAGACAGGTAGGTAGGTAGATAGACAGATAAACAAGCACCATGCTAGTCTAGCTTAGTATTTCTAACAATACCTAACAACAACACAAAAATATATATCCACAAAATGGTGAGCATTCATCCATAACACAGAAAAAAAAAACCACTAGAAACAATCCAAATATCTAACAAGAGGAAAAGAAACAATAAGGTATATCAATAAACAGAACAATTATTGCTACATGAAGTATTTGAATTAATTCAAAACTATGTTAAGCAAAAACAGCTACGTGAGGTTATGGGTGTAGCTCAG
The DNA here is from genome assembly GCA_004026605.1 of Ondatra zibethicus. Classification (NCBI taxonomy): domain Eukaryota; kingdom Metazoa; phylum Chordata; class Mammalia; order Rodentia; family Cricetidae; genus Ondatra; species Ondatra zibethicus. The sequence continues at coordinate 89,587 of PVIU01004101.1, forward strand.
TGGCATAGCCCTTGTTTAACACGCTTGAGGTTCTACGTTCAATCCCAATATCACAAAAACAAAGGGGGGAGCACATAAACACAAAGATGAACTTCTAGTATAATTAGATCAAGTAGGGTGGGAGATACAATAGTATTAGTCTTTGTAAAACCAGGACTTTAAGAAAAAAGCCCAGTTTTTCCAAGCTCAAGCCATTTATTTGAATTGGGTGCCAATATCAGGGCTTTAAAAGACTCCTCTCACCTTACCTCTGAGCCTTTCCTTAAGTTGAATTTGACTTTTTGTACTCTGTGTCTCACTATTACTTGTTGAAATAAATTAAAACTTAGGGGGAAAAAATGAGATCAGTGTAAGACTCTTCACCCCAACTGTGTGGTTGTTGAAGAAAGTGTCTTATTGGGTGCTAATATCAGGGCTCTAAAAGACTACTTAGATCTTTTTCTTTTTGAGTTTGTCTGTATTCCTTCCCCAGATATTTTATGAGAATCTCATAATAAACACCACTATTAACTTTAGTTTACAATGAAAACATTCTAACTCAATCAGAAATTCCTATCACCTGATTAGCTGAAATCCTATCAAAACACTCCAGGAAGCTCCCTACAATCTTATTTAAACTTCTCAGCATCCTGAAATATCCTCCTGTGTCTTTATAGATACATGCGTCTTATAAAGACATATAATACAGTGTGACTAATGCTGGAAGGGAGTTCTTATCGTTTCCCTGGGAGTCTTTCTTTTAATTCCATGCAATCTGTCTCTGTCTCTATGAACACCAACTCTGCTTCATACTTGCTTATCCTGAAATTCTTTCTTGTGGTGAAGTCAAGAATCCCAGCTTCACCTAACTAGAAGGAAGTCTCAGAAAAGAAATTAGGCTGCTGTAGTGGTTCTGCAGAGCTGTGTTCCTGGCTTGCACCCCACAGCTGCTGACAAAATGGTAAGATGGGTATATGCATGAATAAAAACTTATAATCATTTGATATCTATATGATTGATTCACTGAATATAAACTATTACTCTGCATGCGTGTGGGAGGGGGTGGTGTGCACACACACACATGCCAGAGGAGGTCTCTGGGTGTCTTCTATCAATCTCTCCCTTAACCCCATAGACAGGGTCTTCTATCTGACCAGCGAACTCTGAGGATCCACTTGCCTATAACACTCCAATACTGGGATAACAGAAAGCTCTGGTCATGACTAAATAATCCCACAGTCTAAAAGCAAACACTATGGCTACTTTATCTTCATCCAGACTTTTGACTATGTGTTTTTAGAATTACAAGAAATTTAGATACAGAAGAGCATGGCAGAGCTGAGAGCAAAACATATTGCCTATCACTTTTCACTTAATTAGACGTATCTTCCCATGCTGGACAGCAAAAGGAAGATATGAGTTCTTCTCTTATGGGACCACTATGGTGACTTAATGGAATGTTTACATTGCCAACACACACATGTACTAGGGCTTTGAATCCATCTTAGATTATCCCTTTAAATAAATTCATTAAAGTAGAAGTGTTGAGTCAAAGGACAACATACTTCAGGGTTGTTGAGTCTGTCAAGGACAGTGTGGGTGTTGAAAACTAGCAAAGTGGTCTGACACAGACTTGTGGAAGATATGGAAAGACCAGGACTTGGTGGAACTGGGCTGAATCATGAGTCACCTCCCCAGCAACACTACTTCCCTGAGGCCCTGCTGCAGGGCCCTGTGATCATATCCAGAGGGATTTATGCTTAAGGATGGATCCTCACAGGTGGGACCTCTATTCTGACATAAACAGACCTGCCCAGGAAGAAGATCCTTTCTTTCAAGGTCACTGGGTACAGGAGCACACCTGGACAGAGATTGATTCTACAACAAAGACCTGCTCACAAAATATACAAAATCCAGAGAAATGGTTTTATGACATTTCTAGTACACATTTCTCAATAAAGACTACATCTCCCAATAATCTCAGGTTCTGCCAATATTAAAATAGATTTAATCCTTACCTTACTGAATATATTTTCATGTGCTTATAGCTCATCTGTTTATCCTACAGGGACATGTGTATCATATGCACCAAACTTCTCCTTTCTAACCTTTGACCACCCCAAGACTTCCTTGACAGCTTTTCAGCTGCTCTGAAACCTGCTTTCAGGTCTTGATTTCAATCTCAAGCATCCCTGTAGGGCTGAGCAAACTGAGTGAACAGTGTGCTGGGGAGAAAGATACTGAAAGCTATGGGGCAACCAGGCTGCCTGTCCTAGGTCTCCAATTTTGCCATCGGACCCTGGATTAGACACCTTTTTCTACAACTACACAATCAGGGTGAATAGTCTCTTCTACTAGTCTTAGTTTGTTCTCTAAGTTTTAATTTATTTCAAAGAGTGAGAATAAGATACAAAGTACAAAAGAAAAAGTCCAAATTCAGCTTAAGGAAAAGATTCCTGTTTTATACCCAGCACTCACGAGGTAAGGTTGGGAGGAATCTTTTAAAGCCCTAATATTAACACCCAATGTAAGTAAATGTAAGGAAACACTGGCTTTTACTTATCTTTTCTCTGGCAGGCAGGAAAGAACATTAAGGAAATTATTGGAGGAAATAAATGTTAACTTCTAAGAAAGTTCCCAGCGCTAAGAAGATTTTATGGCCTGTTATAGACCTAGCCACAGCGCCTACCAATTCTCAGGAGAGAACAGTTCAGACCAACCAGAGGCCCACTGTTCTTTGAAGAGTACTTCAGGGGTCATTTCTTCAATTCAGCCTCAGCCATGGCCCCTCCCCAACAAGCCCCTTCCATACTCTTGGGATCTGTCACTTTCTGCAGTGCATAACGGTAATTTTTAGCAACTTCTTCCTATGGGGGTAGAAACCCAGGATTGTCACTGTTTCTTCAACACCTAAGACAGAACCTAAAACAGAAAACCCTGCATTGTTTCTTGAATAATGGTCCAAATTAGCTAATATTAACTAATTAAAATATTAAAGCACTGATTTCAAGGCACTGATAATAAACGTCAGCCCTAAAAATCACTTTCAACACTACCACTTGGGTCAGATGCTATACTCAGCAGAGGAAGCACTTGTTGTAAAGGCCTGACCCTTCAAAACCCACAAAATGGTAAAAGGAGAGAAGAGACTCCACAAGCTGTCCTGTCTGACCACATGTGGGTCATGAAGAGACATAGGCAAACACACACATACATACATACATACATACACACACACACACACACACACACACACACACACACCATAAACACACAGTAATAAAAACAAGCATTTAAAAAGACAAGCATTGCTGATCCAGGGTACATACTTCTCACAGGCACCAGGCACCACAACTCACCTCTCTAGGACAGGCTTGGGTTTCTACTATAATGCAGTTCACACATGCATCACCTTTGCACTAATACTTAAAAAAAAAAAATTCTTGTTTTAAATCTGGAAGGAAAGAAACTCAGGAAACTGTAGAAGTTGAACAAGTACCTCGTGGGTCTCAGAAGCAACCTGGGAATCAGTAATCTCATCTAAGTCATCTTCAGCCTCACAGTCTTCCCGCACTTGCAGCCCTTGTTGCCCACCATAAGCCTGCAAGTATTCTTCATCCTAACGGCCATTAAAGAGAAGAAACATTTTTCTCACAAAGCTTTTGGGTGTTTTCAACCACTTTTCATGTACGATTCATGCGGAGTTATTTTAACACACTCTACTGTGGTGATGGCCTGACCGAGCATACAGCATAGGAGCTTCTTCTGCAAGGTCATGCAAACCAAGCGTACATGGTGGTCCAGAAATGAGGAGAATAACAATAACTCAACTTCATAACCAAGCCCCTGCTGCGCCCAAATGAGAAAAGCCTTACAAAAACCAGGCTTGTGTGCTCACTAAGGAGCTTGGTGGCAGCAGGTGGTCACCCATGCCCCTCGACAACCTAAGGTCAACAGAAACATTAGGAGCAGGGCAATTTGACAGAGCAAAGTGCTTTTCAGGCATCACACTACAGTGAACATCAGGCCTTTCTTTCCCTTGGGTGAAAGGATGATTCCAGGTTTTTCATGAAATGGAAAGGACTTATCAGTAGGCAAGCTTGTCCCTTTTGGGCTTAGGCAATGTAGCAGGCAAGGTGACTGGAGATCACCACACTGGCAAAGAAAGCAGACTGCTGCTGGCATTACCAACAAGTAATGAGGTAGGGAAAGCTGACCCACCTGCTTCTCAAGACGATCCTAACACTGCATTCCACTTTGCACAAAAACTATTAGCATCCCATCAAAAAGAAGTAGAGATGCTAATCAACATTTCAGCAAAATAACACAATGGAATAGTCTGTTACTCTCTATACAAACGGTAAATTTAAACTCGATTTTACAAAACAATGTTTTATGAAATCTCATTTGGTGCTGACATCACAGTGAATACACCCTCATGTCACCAAAAATACTATTCTGTTGGCTACTGAGCAATACAGTTCTTGCTGCTACCAGAGTACAAATTGTAAGATGAAATTATGCTCATCAACAATGCCTGCAAAATTCACTTAACATAACAGAACAGCTATGCTGACCAGTCTTCCAACATCTCTGGGATCTCCCTTTCTTCACAGGTGACACAATCCCTTCTAGTTACAAAATCTGTGGTTTTAAGAATTCTATGACCAGTTCTACAACAAATGCATGGTTTTATAGGTGTGCTCTCACAAGAAAGCCCATGCTTGTGAGGGTCACATTTCAGAGTTAAGTCTGGCTTTAAAGAACAGGCTGACAAATTCTGACTAGGACAAGGAACCAGTTTAAACCACTCGACAAACTCCATACCCCTAGGGTAAATAGGGACACGATCTACAGCATCTTTATACGCTCTGAGAAGAGGCCTGGCTGCTGGGCAAGAGCAAAGCATCCACAGCTTAATTCTGATCTCTTCCCACCCAGGGCAGTCACTTCAGACACTACCACTGTGGTATCCATGAAGAAAAAAATGATAGCTGTGGCTCTAATACCAAATAGTAAGGTAGGCTGCCACTGTTCACCGAACATTCAGCTGTGAAATACTAGCAAACTCAGAATTTCTAAATGAAATATTAAAGTTTTTGAGTTTTGAGTTTTTGAAAAAAAAATTCATTTTAATGTAAAAGAGTTCTTTAAATGTTTCAATTGGAATATTTTATTCTTTTCAATACCTGAATCTTGGCCCACAGGATGCTGAATTACTTAGGAAGATTTTGTATTATTCCTGGGACTTTATGTGGTCCTAAGTTAGACAACAAAATATTTAAGAAGAAAATTTTTCACTGATTATAAGTTCACAAGACAACAAGTACCACATGAGTGGCTGAGCAAACTCACCTGCACACACTTTCCATGCTTTTTATGGTTAGTAAAGATGTGCTATTTAAAGAGTAAAAGATCCAAGAAGTGAACAGCTAATGTTACAAATGAATAGCAAACAGTCAAATACAAGAAAATTGCAACATTTTCAAAAGACCTTGGTTAATTCAACAAGCATGTTAAATTACAGTGTCTCACCTAAGCAAGCACACCAGTATCAGAAGACACTGTCCATCTACTGAAAGACTGATTACTAAATTACATCATTATAGGACCACAGACAGCAGGCTCCATGATGCTGTTTCATGACTCTACTGACCACAAACTACACATACTTTCTGAAGAATAAGCCTCTACCTTCTGAGATATCAAAGCACAGTCATGACTGAACTAAATATTTTCAGGCTCTTTATCATCAATCACTTGTAAAGCAGACTGCTACACACATAAAAAACCAAAATTCATTAACTGTTGGCTGCAGTCCTCAAATGCAAGCACATGCTAAATGATGACTCCAAAAGTGAGAGCACTACTCCTACCAACAAGAGTTCTGTTTATAGGTCCTGATCCTACACAGCTCCAAGGCATATCAGTAGCCCCATCTCCACTCTGCCTTCATGGGACCCCAATGAAAGGAAACCCTTAGGCATTACACAACGCAGGAATAACATCTTTCCAGCATGAATGTCATTAGGTGCTTTTTTAAAACCACAAACATCTTCTGGTAATATACCATCATGATAAATGGCCAATCTTATACCAGTACCTCTTCCTTTCCTGGTGTTTAATAAAAATAAACACTACCTACCAAAGCCATCATTCTGAAATAAAGACCAGCACCATCTTAGCTTGCTGATTACAGATAACAAATTATGTGTGACATTTTCTAAACTAACCTCAACCTCTTTATTCAGGTTTAGACAGTTCTTAGTAAGAAAGGGATGAATGAAAACAGGACATCAATCACTGTGGAATATTAGCACCTTAAAGATGTCTTTAGCAGGTCAATAATCTTTTCACCTTAGAAGGACTTTATCAGATCTTGTCTAAAGCCTGGATAAAAGCTCTGCATTAAGTACTTCTAACATTGACAGTGTGCCTCTACCACACAAAGCTGTTTTCTTCCTTAGGGTGCAATCCTCAAGGTCACAATTCTTTGCAGCCTTCCAGAATGACAAAGGAGCATTAATGCTGGCCAAACAAGCTGTCAACACAAACTTTGTCATAGCTCTGATAAAGAAACTGGCAGACAGTGATAATAAGGTCTAATTTCTCTTCTTCCCATGGGAGGTAAATAGATTTCAAATCAATCTAGAAAGCTATGCGCAGGAAGCCATGTTATCTTTGAGACTCACTGTAAATTCATCTAAAGGCTCATTGATCTCAATGTCCAGCACTTCATCATTGTAGAGCTGCTCCTCCTCTGGCTCATCCCCATATTCTATTTGGTCTTCTGTCAACTCAGGATCATGGCCTTCATAGTGTCCTTCCTCTGGGTACTCTTGAGTATATAGTTCTTGTTCCTCGGGTTTATGGTAGGCTAGCTCATCTTCTCCTTGTTCATACTCAGATTCCTGCTCCCCGGATTGGTCGTTGGTATTGTCAGACAGTTCAAATGATGTAACTATGCCAGAGGTGGTATTCAGACTGATGGTGACACCCTGAGAACTAGAAGACAAAACACAGTGAAAGACATATTGAAAAAAAAAAGACATATTGAGAGGAAGCACAAAGCTGCATCATTACATAATTGAGTTGTGATGCTCAAACAACCACTGGTTACAAGTAATCCCAATGGGTGAGTACACTCGTAACAATCCATGAAAATACAGCTGCACTAGATTCCAAATGGCCCAGGGCCACTGCCCCACAATGCAGACAGCATCTCCATTTGTCAGCTCTGTTATCTGACCAAAAAAATGAGGTCAGCTAAATGAAGAAGCTGGTCTAGTTGTCAAACATCCAAGACGTGAGCCTAAACATTTTGAACCTTTGTCTACATTTAATTTTTTTTCTTTCTTTCCTTTTTTGTTCTTTTTTTTTTTTTTTTTTGGAGACAGGGTTTCCTTATGTAGCCCTGGCTGCCAAGGAACTCTGACTCTGTAGACTAGGTTGGTTTCCAACTCAGCAATCTGCCTGCCTCTGCCATTTGAATGCTGGTAAATAAAGGTATATACTTTTATAGAATGAAACAGATGGAACCTGGATGGTATGACTATCAACAGAAAACATGAGCACTACTCAATGATCAGAAAATCATAGGATTATTTTTAAGGCTTATTTAAATTTATTTATTGTATGATTGCCTGCATGTAGTATTTGCACTGCATGTAGCCTGGTGCCCACAGATCAGAAGAGAGTATAGGATCCCCTGGAATTATAGGTAATTGTAGGAAGCCTGAGTTAGGAGCTGGGAACAAATCCAGATTCCTCTGCAGGAGCAGTAAGTGTTCTTAACTGCTGAGTCGTTTCTCCAGCCCCCACCATTAGAATGTTGAGAAAAATTTAGTTTCCCTTTAAAAATATATGTAATTATATAAAAATATATATGTAATTACATATATTATATAGTTATTATATATTATGTATAAATATATAATAAATATATATAAATATATTTATATATAATATACGTAATATATAACTAGGATCTTTTCTAATAAAATCAAAACATAAAACTCAGTATCAAAGTACATCTCAACATTCAAATAAATGTATACTAATCACAACTGTATTAAAAAAATAAATAACTGATACACCAGCAGCTGTAGTGGCTCATGTCTATTACCCCAGCACTCAGGAGGCTGAGGAAGGAGGACTGGCATGAGTTACAGAACAGCCTACACTACAGTATGATCCTTGTCTCAAAAACTAAACCAAACAAATCAGCAATTTCTTCATAAGACAGCAAAAGGTCTTAAAGCCACAAAACCCACTAACTCCTAAAGGGCAAACATTTCAAGGTAAGAATATAAATGCAGGGGCTGGAGATACGGCTCAGCTGTTAAGAACACTGACTTGTTCTTCCAGAGGACTCAGCCTCTATTCCCAGCACCCACATGGTGGCTCACAAGCATTGGTACTCCCATTTTCAGAGGATCTGATGCCCTCTTCTAACTTCAGAGGGCAGACAAGTGGTAAAAAGACATGCATTCAGGCAAAACACTACAGGGGAAAAAATTTTTTAATTAAACAAAAAAAATTTTTAAAAAAAGGCAGTCTATACAGCAAAACAGAGCATATCATAGACTTCAAGCTTCTGGCCAAATCAAAATATAGTTCATGATATCAAAGAAGAGAATTGGCAAATGCATCTCACTGGTAAAATAATTTAAAACTATACTTTTAGCCACAAACTACGTGAGAAAACAAGTTTCAAATCTATGGCCTTTTTCATATGTTTTGCAATCATATTTATAATCCAAAAATATGTATTTTTCTCACGGTTCTTCCTAAAACTGGAAAATTTTCTGAGTATTTCCAAGTACCTTTCCAAAATGGCATCAATAAAAACTGTCTGAAAGAAAAACTAAGAGATCAACATCAAACTGCAGTCACCTGCATGAAGTGAGAGACCACTAGACTCCACGCAGACAAAGCACTGAGCCTTCACAAACTGCTCTAACATAAGTAACGTTAAGCCACTGACCTATTTATGGGAAGAATCTATATGGTTTCCATATCAGAATACACCAATATCTCACTCAGAATGTAATGTATGTTAAAAGTCCAATACCACATTATTCAATTATTCATTATAGCTATAAAGTTTATAAACAGGTCAATCAATTTACTTAAATATGGCCCAATTTTCATGATTTAATATTGAGCACCTGAAATTTTCTTCATCTTCATTATCACTCTGTAGAAGATCATCGTTCAGCTCTTCATCTGACAAATCCGACTGATTCTAATTAAAACAAGAAATCTAATTAATGTGTGTCACTTCCATAAAAAGACCTGTTACCAAGCACAAGCTTACCATGAAAAGGTTGTTTCTAACCTCTTGCCGCTTGACCTCTTGACACCCAGAAGGTTTGTATTGTCTGGCATTGCCATAGAGAATCCAAAGAGCCCATATACAGACTACTGGCTAATCCCTGAGCAATTTTTAAATGCCACAGGCAAATAAGTATCAAGGAGTAAGTATAATGGTCAAATGTATTCTAATTCTAACATAAAAAAGATTAAGTAATACATACCTAGAAGGGTATCTGCTAAACAATTTTCCCACCAAAATACCTAGAAGAATGGCCGTAAAATGACTAACAATGACAGAAACAAAAATTCTGAAGTTTTCAAATAATGCAAGAGAGACATTCCTACACAAGCCGTTTTTAAGGACTGGAAATTAAACCAATTAGAAAAGTAACTTTGGCTTCCCCATATAGATGACATGAAAATACAGGTAACAGCTCAGCTCCTTCAATGTTGTCACCCATCTAATTAATATGCAAAAACAGTAGAGTGATTTGCTAGAGTTCTAAATTCCAGCCTGGGTTAAATATGTCTCAATATTATAGACTGGGGAGTGGGTCAACTTTCCTCTACTAAAAGCATACCCTTCCAAAGGGTAGTCAAGTAAACACACACTCTCTCTCTCTAGAAAGAAGGAGGAGGGGAAAGGAGAAGAAACTGACTTGATTTTCTGCTCCTTAACTGAACAATCAGTCTGACATCTGCATCTTGCAAAATAAGTTAAACTTGACTGTGTATTTTTTTATTACAGTACTTTTGATAGTCAAAAATAATTCTAAGAAAATTTATTAGCTCAAAAGGCCTCATCTACTTCTGAAGTCAAATAAGCTACCCAAAGCCATGCTTCCAACACAGCAGGATGGATTTGTATGAGAAAACACAGTAACTCACAGATCCAAAAGAAATTTGCTGTTTGTTAGTGATACAACTAGCCATCCAAAAGGGCCAGTTCTGAGAGTGAACAAGATACTACACAGTAGTCATGCCTGCTATGGATAAACCTAAGTTTACTCTCCAACTCAGCAAATAAAACCTTAGGAAATGCTTAAAAATTAGTAATTCAGTGAACTTCAAGGAAGGCTGCTTCAGTGTGTGTGAAACGTGTATGTTTGCCTGTGTGTATGCTGTATGTTTAAACTGCAGGAGTCATTTCTGGGCATATGCAAGTGTGTGTGCATGTGTGCATGTACGTATGTGTGCACGTGTGTGTGTACATATGCACACGTGCGAAGGAACACGTGTATTTAAACTTCAAGGGGATTCCCTGTGTGTATGCACTTGTGTATTTAAACTCCTAACTACCAGTTTCAAAATCATTCAAGTAGTAATTTATCAAACAAGCAAACAAACAGGTAAAAAATGAAATGAAATATGTTATGATAGGTCCCAGTAGTAATCAAATCTCAGTTCTGAGGATTGAGCTTTTCTGTCTCTACTGAGTAAGAGACACTGAAGGCAGTGAACAAACACCCACTTCCCTGGAAAAGCTTTAATCCTCAAAGGGAAACACTAAAGCAGCAAGTCAGAGACGGCTTTCAGCAAATCCCACTGAACTGGAGCAAACTGTTTTTTAGGCAAGCAGAAAGGTTGAAAGAATTCTGCTCAAACTGTCAAGAAGAAAACAAGACTTGCAGGTATAAAGAAGGACAAAGAACGGCAGTGAGTGCTTGCGAAATCCTTTGCCTCACCTTCCCAAGAAAATCGAAAAATGTTCCCTCCAAAACTCCCAAGAATGAGGACTTTCCACAGGGTATCGGGGGTTTAAAGATGGGGACAAAATGGTTCTCAAACATTCTCCAACATTGGCACTTATGACAGAGACTCCTTGGTGACCAAAATAACTGTCTGGACATGGAGGTGACGCCAGAGTAAAACAGAAGAAAAGAAGGATCTACAAACTAGCACCCTAGCTCTACCTCAGTCATCATATCAGTTTGCAGCCTTGCCTTTTCAACACAATTAAAACCCAGCCCTAGACACTCTCCACTGTCACAAGGGCCTAAATGTCACTACAAAGACATACCTCTTTCCACCTGTTCCAGTGGAAAGCAGAGCGCAGGCACCCGTGTTGTCACAGACAAGAGCAATAAACTTGCTAAATAAATACATTGAGAAAGGGCCAATCTTTACTAGAAATCAAATAATTATGAATTAAACAACAAGCAATCATTAAGATCAGTCACAGTGACAAAGATTCTTTTTTAAAAGCAGTATCAGACCTGTGCGAAAGAAAGGTGGCAGATACCAAGACACACTGTTATTAGGAACAAAAGCTAATCAAACATTTCCAGGAAGTAATTTGGCAATATAGAATCTTGAAATGCCAAACCCTGAGACCAGAACTACCCCAACTGACTGCCAAAGAAGATCCTTAAAGCATATTAAGATTTATACATTAAAACAGCATATCTGAAGTACTCTTCAAATTAAGTCAGGAAGGAGTGAGCAAGTAACTTTGACTAAACACTGATGACACTGGGTAAAGCCCCACCAGAATCAACTATACCATTCTCTCTTCCTTGAGTTTCCACTCAAGTTTAATGTGAGTACATAACCTGGAGTAGCCAGAGAAACCAGCAAAGCAAAAGGGATCAGATGAGGGGACAGTGCTAGAGAGGGGGATAGTAGACCCAAGTGCTATGAAGGAGAAAATGGGAATGGGGGGCGACTTTATCTATGAAGGGAGAAAAAGAGGACGATACTGAAAAAGGAGGAAAGAGGGAGAATGAAAAAGCCAGAGAGAAACACACTATTTTATGCTTACCTAAAAACACACATGTATTGCTGGGTGTGTTGGAAACAGACAGGCTCTTTGAGTTAGAAGCCAGCCTAATCTATATAGTGAATTCCACAACAGTCAGGACCTATATAGAGAGACTCTGTCTCCAAAAAAAAAAAAACACATAAAAAACAAAAAAAAATCCGTATATAGCAAGTACACATATACATATATAAATAATTTGAATGAAATTATTCCACTAGGGGTAATAATGCTCCTCCAAGAGCCATGATAGCTAATATTGCCAGTCATGGGAAACCTTCCTTCGATCTGTTGGTCAGGGGATCCAAAGAGACTCCCCAAACAATATATGCTGCTGTTATCACCCTTGGTTGCCTCTCAAAACTTAATGGTAAGACCCCATTGCTGAAAACAAAATATACTTCCAAGAGAAAACTTGAAGGAATCAAGCTAGGACTGACCTTGGAAGCCCCCTCCCTGAGGAATAGTTCTTCCAGTATCTATAGGTGCTATATAAACTGCCAATGGAGAAAAGTAATTAAAAATTCTACCCAGTTAGCCTACAAATTACAATAATGACCAGCACAACAAGATAAACCCAAAGTCACAAAAATGGCACTTATACCTCAAAAGTAACCAACAACCACTTAATTAGACTTAAGGCCTGCTCAACAAGAGGAAACACACGGGTGAAAAGTGTACACTTAGACAACTAATCTGCAGCTGGTGAGGTCATGGACCTAGAGAAGGACCTACTACTGCCACTTTCCTAAACCATTGTGTCTTAGCTAGGATTACTATTGCTGTGATGAAACACCACAGCCAAAAAGCAAGTTGGGGAAGAAAGGGTTTATTTGGTTTTACACTTTTACATCATAGTTCATCATTAAATATAATCAAGGGCCATGGAGGAGAGCTGCTTACTGGTTTGCTCCCCATGGCTTGCTCAGCCTCCTTTCTTATAAAGCCCAGGACCACTAACCGAGGGATGGCACCATCCACCATGGGCTGGGCACTCTCCCATCAATCACTAACTAAGAAAATAAAATGTCTTACAGCTGGATCTTATGGACGTATTGGAGGTACCATTTTTTTCTGATAACTAGTTTGTATTAAGTTGACATAAGACCAGACAGCACACAGTATAATTCCCAACTTCTTTCCAAAAAACTATTCTTATATTCACAAGTAAATGCAACTCTCACCTCAGAAAGAATGATTCGTTTAGCAGCTTAAAAAGACCATTACAGAAATCTACAACTGGTCAAAATGCAGAAACAACTGGAATTGTTGTTTTCTGAAAAGACTGTGGAATGCCCTTCTCCAATTGATACATCTACAAAACAACGATGAGACTGAAGGCTCAAGGAACAACTGGGAAGGGTAAAAAGACTGTAAGAGCCAAAGGACCAGGAAATTAGCAATCAGACAGCACCTTCCTTATATGTCAGGAAGCTGCACCTATAAATTCTTAACAATATCATCATCTAAATAAGACCCGCACAATGATAACCAGCTGGCATCTCAACGTGGATGAGGGATATCTCACAAGGCCCCATCCTAGAAAAACAAATAATAGCAATGGCTGCTGAAGAGAGAAAAATCACAGGACAAGCTCTCCTGATAGGTTATTTAATCCCAAGTGGTCAGCCTTAAACACATATACATATAAGCTATATGGATTCAACAGGTCATATATATGTGTGTTTGTATTTATCAATAATAATTAAAGAAAGGATCTCTTTGAGGGAAATACCAGAGAAGCTGGAAGGGATGGAGTGGGAATACTGTATATATAGTACTCATATATAAAAAAAATTAAAAGAACATTTGTTGGTGTTTCTAAAGCTGCTATGATTTAGACACAGCTTAACTATTTCCTAGAATTCATGTGTTGAAATGGAGAAGACTGCTATCAAAACCAGGGGACACATAAGCTAATGATCAATAGAAGCAGAACACAGTGGGGAAATCTGACTGAGGAAGACCCCTAAGTCACATTCAATTACTAGAGAAATTGCTGATGAGGCCTAAGAGTTAACAGTTAGAGAGACAGCAGGACAGGGATAGATCCACAGTCCAAGTCTACTATACAATCTGAAAGAGTCTTAACTGCAAGTGTAGTAAGTTTCAGTATAGTTCTTGAGAATGTGAGTCCTAACAATTTTAGGACTTGAAAATGAAGTATAAAGAATTATGTTGAGGATCCGGGGAGGGCTCAAAGTGTTCTCCACACAAGCATAAAGACCCAAGTTTAGTTCCCAGCAATACGTGAAAGTCAGGTGTAAAAGAAGGCATGAACCTACAATTCCACCACTAGAGAGGCCAAAACAGATGATCCCTTGGGCTCCCTAACTAGCCAGCCAGTCTAGCTAAAATGGTAATCTCCAGGTTCAGTGAGAAAACCTGCCTCAAAAAATAAGGTAGCAAGCAATTGAACAAGACATGCAGCAGCAACCTTTGGCCTCCACATGCGTACATGTACATATGTACATACAAGTATATGTATAACCTCTTTCTCACATACAAACATTGTACATATTCATAAATAGCATTTTAAAATAATTATGTTCATATTAAGTGAAAACAGAAAATGTTCTGAAACTATTTAGTGAACTAAAAACTGTTAATTCACTTTAGGGAACCTTGGGAGGCACTTTAGCAATTGCCAATCAAGTGCAAGGGCTGTAGTTCAGAACCCCCGAACACAGCAAAAACTGGGTGTGCATAATGGTCCACCTGTAACCCAACAGCTTGGCAGATGGGGAGAGCTGACTAGCTAGACTAGCTGAATCAGCTAATTTAAGACTCAGCAAGAGACCTAGCTTCATTAAAAAGAAGAGTAACTAAGAGATGAAGAGTGTCAACCTGACTACCACAGATACATGTACATACAAGTATTCCCAACCATGTAAGCCCACCCACAAAAAAGGAAACAAATCTCTCACTTTCAGCCCTTGCTTCCCATTTCTACTTTCCACATGATATATGAAACAGATTAGAAGTATATGTTAGGCAGATACACACATATTAAAGATAATGCTTCAAAGTATTTAGTCAAAAAGGTCTAGAAAAGTTTTCATGAGAACTTCTAGCTGAATTTATATGCATATCTGTTATATCGTTTGACAAATTTACCTTTAAGCTATTAGTGAATACTCCCACGACGTGCAGTCTAGAACCACAATCACACCTATAACTGTTACATTCCTTTAGGCACATCTTTTATGCTACTGTTATCCCAATTCTGCTACCTGCTAGAGTGCACTGGACACAGTAGGAACTAAAATGCTTGCTCCCCATGGTAATATCCACAACATTTACTAATAAGCAGCCATTCTGCTGAGTTGGAGGAGTAACTCCAGGATAGAATACATGCTGAGCATCTGTGAGGTGCTAAGGCAATTTGTATAGGGCAACAAAACAATCACTCCATTTACAAACTTCTGGTCCATTTTCAGGTTTCTAGAAATTCATCCCATGTACAAGTGATGGTGTTGAATCCCTGCTTTAGTTACAATAATTCTTTTAAGCGACCTTAATTCTTACCTTTTTGCCAGAGAGTAAGTCTTCTCCAAGCAAGTCATCTTCTAGTTCACTGGGGAAAGAGAAATGCAAAGTGTCACTCCTAATAGCCTAGAAAAAGAGAAGCCACTCAGAAATCCAGTAACTGTTCCAGGGTGTGGGAACTTCCAGGTCCCTACATTACACTTCCTTTTCTCTACAGGATGAATAAGGACATTCTTCAAGGACAAAGGGACAAGTCTTTGTCACCTAAGGCCAGGTTCAACACAGAAGGTGGCTTACTAGACTTCAGCTGAAGCTTAGCAGCATAGATTACTTTAATCCCTTTGTACCTACTTAATAATCAGCAAAATATGAAATATATACAAAGGAACACCTAATCTTTCTCCTAATCTTTAAAAACTTATGATGTAAAGTAAAAGGCGCTCAATATCATTAATCAGAAAAAAAAACCACACAAGAAATCATCCTATACTCATCAAACTAGCAGAAACCAAAAGGAATTTAAAACAATTGAGTTAAAGCTCAGCAGTTCAGAGTACCTCCTGCTTTTGCAGAGTTGTCAGGCAACTCACAATCACTTTCAATTCCAGCTCTAGGAGCCAACACTCCCTTTTGGCCTCCAATGGCACTACACTCACATGACACACACACATAAAATTTTTAAAAGTCTTTTAAAGAAATAAATTTTAAATTATGTTATAAAATTATATGCAGTATCTAAGGAGTGTGATATGGAAATCACAGTGGTCACCTGCCAGGTTTCCCAGCATGCTCTTGTGCTAAAGTGACTAGGCACAGGTTTTCCTCAGGCCTCAGAGGGAGTCTTTACCATATCAAGACGCTTAAAATATCTTCTATTGCATTCTTAAAATGTTTTTTATTATTCAGGGTTTATATAGAGCCATTTTCATTCAGGTATATAATGTATTCCCTCTTCTCCCCATTCCCAGTTGTATTCTTTGTTCCCAAAGCAGTTCTGTTTCTACATTCTAAGCACCAGTACATATTGTGATAGTATGTATATATAACATCTAGGCCTCCAAAGCAGAGAAAACATGTCAAAACAATATTTTTGAGATTAACACCAGCACTAATTTACTATTTAGCATATTGAACCCAACACTGGGCGCTCTAAGAATTCTGAGATGGAGTTGTAAGAGAAAAGGCCTTTCAGAACTAGAAACACCCTGGCAAATCATTCAGTTCACATGCTAGGATCTGAGTTAATGTAAGTTACCCTGTAGTCAGTCTCATATCCTCACTTCACAAATAGAGATATGGACAAGACTTTAAATAACCTGCCAAAGGTCACACGAAAGAGAGAGATGAAAAACAAGGAGTTAAAAGACCACCTTTCTGGCTGGATGGGGTGGCACACACCTTAAATCCCAGCACTGGGGAAGCAGAGACAGGTGGATCTCTAAACTCAAGGCCAGCCTGGTCTACAAAGAGTTCCAGGACAGCCAGGACTACACAGAGAAACACTGTCTTGAAAACAAAAAAACAAACAAAATACACCTTTCTAACTTCTTCACAGGTCCTTCCAACATTTTAAAGCCAGTAACATCTAGGATTTGATTATTTTCTGTGTCACATTCCTCCTATGAAGGCAGGAAAAAAGGCTGCCAGTCAATGCCCTATTTGAGAACCTGATTCTACATGACCAAAACACACAAGTACCTCTTTGAAAATGAATATTCCTCCATGCCATAGCTTGTAATGGAAAATGGAAGGTGATACCATGTACCCAAGTCACACTAAATGGGACAGTAATAAGGGGTGTTCAAATTACATCAAAAAAAAAACTACAAAAAATATGCAACTTTTGCTAACATGTAAAAGCATTTGAAAATAAGAAACAAATTCTTTTTTTATTGAGGTACATATTTTTCTCTGCTCCCCTCCCTTCCTCTCCCCTCGCCTTCTACCCTCTCCCAATTTACTCAGGAGATCTTGTCTTTTTCTACATCCCATGTATATTAGATCCACCATGTATGTCTCTCTTCGGGTCCTCTTCGTTGTCTAGGTTCTCTGGGATTGTAAATTGTAGGCTGGTTTTTCTTTATGTCTAAAAGCCACTTATGAGTAAGTACATATGATAATTGTCTTTCTGGGTCTGGGGTACCTCATTCAATATGATGTTTTCCAGATCCATCTACTTGCCTGCAAATTTCAAGGTGTCATTATTTTTTTCTGCTGTATAGTACTCCACTGTGTAAATGTATCACATTTTCCTTATCCATTCTTCAGTCGAGGGGCATTTAGGTTGTTTCCAGGTTCTAGGTATGATAACCAATACTGCTATGAACATAGCTGAGCACATGTCCTTGTGGTACGATTGAGCAGCCTTTGGGTATATACCCAAAAGTGGTATTGCTGTGTCTTGAGGAAGGCTGTTTCCTAATTTTCTGAGAAACCACCATACTGGGGCTGGAGAGATGGCTCAGTGGTTAAGAGCTCTGCCTGCTCTTCCAAAGGTCCTGAGTTCAATTCCCAGCAACCACATGGTGACTCACAACCATCTGTAATGAGATCTGGTGCCCTCTTCTGGCCTGCAGGGATACATTCATGCAGAGCACTGTATACATATTAAATAAATAAATAAATAAATAAATAAATAAATAAATAAAATTATTTAAAAAAAAAAAAGAAAGAAAGAAAGAAACCACCATACTGATATCCAAAGGGATATCATTTCATTCCCACCAGCAATGGAGGCGTGTTCCCTTTACCCCACATCCTCTCCAGCCTAAGTTGTTATCAGTGGTTTTGATCTTGGCCATTCTTATAGGCGTAACATGGAATCTCAGCATTGAAGAAACCAAATCTTAATGATTTGGTTTAGTTGTCAATCACCTGGCTACATATGATAGTATGGCCATTGCTTGAAAGCCCAGTCTCCTGCCCTCCTGGCTCCTGCCCACATTCTGGATTTAGACTATATCCTCCAGGAATGGTTCACAAAAGCTGTCCCCACCTCTGGCTTCTAAATTCATTCAAACTAATGGAAAGGACCTAGGGAAATGTGATCAACCAGTAAGATAGAAATCGGTTCTCCCCCAACACCACCAATCCAAGGGAGTATAAGGAAAGCCCCCCAACACACTACAGCTTTCCTGGCTGCCCAGACCTACCTTTCCCTGGGGCCTGGGGAGGAGCTACTATGTTCTGGGTGTCCTCCTCATTCTCTAAGCCTGCTCCCCAAATAAACATTCATTAAATGATTTTCAGTTAAGACTTTCTCAGTGTGCTCCTGTCTTGCTTGAACTTAGATGCTGAGCCAGCATCACAGTATCCTCTTGCACATCTCCCCTGATACATGAGAGGTTTTCATAATAATCACTCTTCCAAACTTCTGCATCATGCAAGCAAGCATAAGGTGTTTTATGCTTAAACAGTATCAAAAACATGTATAACACTGAGCCTTGAATATTCAAACATCTTACTGCAGACCATGTGGGAACAGAAGCTGGTTCACAAACAGAGACAACTGCTACCCATACTGACGAGAGTAATAAAACCAGGCTGCCCCACACCATGACCAAAAGCCAGCACAATAGGAAGGAAGGAAGCTGCCAAAAACTACAAATCCTAACATCAGACAAACTCAGGAGCCAACCAGGATAAATTCTGACTGAGGGAATATTAGGACAATGTGACCACCACTAAGAGAATAACACGGCAGATAAAACACAACTGACATAAGAGTCTATGACTTAAAAGTATTCTAAAACAATGCTCAAGAGTGGAAGATGCTACAGGTAATTACTCTGGAAATGGGCAAATGAAAATCTCCTGTTTAATCTGTGCCTTGGAAGAACTTCCCAGTTAATAGACACATTACAGGAAACAAACCACTGTGACTACTTTAAATTCTCCAGAAGTGAGGGTACATGACAGACACAAGTGACATCCACACACCTTTACTCTCTATAATAAGACTTCAATGTGAACAAATATGCATTTACATAAAACACAAGGGGTTAGGCTATCTAAAAATAAGCCGTCAAGCAGAAATCCTAGAAAATATATCATTTTGTTTCTCACAAAGAACTAAAGGCTTCAGTTTTGATAAATGGTCTCCAAAGGCCATGATTCAGTTAAAGACATGGTCTCCAGGGTGGTGCTGGTCAGACTCAGAGGAAACAGTGCCTAGTGTGAGGTCCCAGGAAAGTTCACAGGGGACGATGAGATACGGGTATGATCCTGGCTCATAATATGAATGGTTTTACTTGGCATGTGCCGCTTCCTTGTCAGAGGCCCAAAGCTAATGGGCCTGAACTGGAGCCTCCAAAACTATGAGCCAAACCACAAAACTTCCTATGTTAACTGTCCAAGCACTTCACTGTAGTCACAGAAAACACAAACAGGAAGACCTACACTTTAAAATATAGGCCTTTATCTGGATATAAATTCAAACCATACAAAAGTAGTCTGTATCTGCACTGTATTAAAATACACTGACACAGGCACAAATGCAAACATAAAAAGTAATGGGAAATATGAACATTAGCTAGGCATGTATAAATAGTCAGGGATTTCTCCTGGACTCAATATGTCTGTATGTGTAAACATTATATTTTAAGAAATAATTTCAAGTGCTTCCAGGTCAAACTACTGATTTGATGGGTTAGCAGACTGTACAGATTAAAAACTGATAATCTCTCAAGTTGGGTGACAGTACACTGGGTTCAATGTACTATATTATACTTTCACATGTGCCTGAAAGTCTGAATAAGTTAAATATCAATTGATGTAATCAATTTCAGGCAACTGTACTGTTAAAAACTTAACTTTGTCAGAACCATACAATACATACATACCCACCCCCATCTACCTCATAAGCAACATACATCTCTTTCACACCCTAACAGTCCTTTCTCTAGAATCCAAACTGATGCACTGAATGAGACAGGAAAGGCTAACCAAACTTATGTTGATCATGCAAGACTCCACTGTAAACCATTCTGTAAACTTCTATAGGTACTTGCTCTTAAACAAAATTAGTACATAACCCTAGTATATTTTTTGTTCATTGGCCTCAAGACCTAACACAGCCAGTCTGTGCACCTCCTGCACTCCTCCTCTAAAAGTAGTGATTCCCGCCCAGAGGGAGTCTCCACACTGAGCTGACATCAGCCATCACCAACTGTTTTCAAATGTGTGTTGTGTGCAAGAGTGGACTACTAAGCAGGTACGTTCACCTACACTATTAGTTAGAAAGACAAAATTAAAAATCAATACATATTAAAATTGCAAAAAATTTAAAGTCTCGCTAACTACTGGATAGGATAAACAGCAAAAGGTACTGAGACATCCAATGGTTGTGGTGCTGTTCTAGAAACAGAAAGGAAAGCAAGTCCATGCCCCTCACAGCTGCCTACAATACAAGCTTGTGAGGCCTGAAGAGAACTCCCATCAGCCCAGCAGGGAGGATGGTGTAGGACAAGGCATGAAAGGGCCAGCACACTATCTTTGGTAAAGATCTCTGTATCCATCAGATGACCACAGACATCCCAATGACACCCTAGGGCAGCCCAAGTATGCACACACCTGTCCCAGTCCTCATCTGCAGCTCTTCTTCTCCAGGACCGTTCTGCACCAGGCTTGTCAAACTGGTCAAAGTCATCATCTGTGAAAAAGAGTCCACTCAAATCAGTTTTGTTAAATCAAGACAATCAATTAAGATACTAGCTTCCTTAGGAATCCAGCTTAACTCTCCAGATATGAAGTTCTACATATAGCAATTATAAATCCTCAGCCATGCCGATCATTGGTTTTTTTTTTTAAAATAAAATAAAAGCAATCCAAAAATTTGTTGAATACTAGGTATGAAAATTTGGTGAAAACAGCAATTTTTAAATTATAACTTTTACTGCACAAAAGGAATAAATGATTTGTTAAAAAATTAAACTCCTATAATAATTTCTCAGCCTTTACATTTTTCTAAATAACAGAAGTAGAGTACAAACTATGTAAAAGTTTTCTATTTACTGGACACATTTTATAAAAAGTAAAAACTGTCAAATCATAAGGGGCAAAATTTTAACTGTATTGTTTTTAACTGGTATATCCAAAGTTTGACGGCTAAGGCATGGACTCAGAACAGAAGGCACCAGTGGGTGCTCTGCTTCATATGAAGTCCTAAGTACATATTTTACACACAGAGCACAGCTCACATCTCAACATGGCAAGAGGCCACCGAGATAGCTCAAAAGAACAACAGAAATAGAGCCCTTCTTTTTTCTTTTCTTGAAAAACAACAACAACAACAACCTATTCTTTACCTCACAAATTTGCTGGAAGTTTAAATTTGACAATATATTTTTATAATAGGAGAGGCACCTGGTAGTTATTTTTATTGTTAGCAAACACTAAGAACTGAAATTTAAGTTGGGGACAGGGTGCAAAGAAAGAGGCAGCAGTTGGTTTGTTCGCAGTCCATCCAAGTCCAGAACACTTGGGTAGGTGACACAAATTCCTATTGCCTAGAGCATTTCTCTGGTTCAGACTGGAAAATTAACCACTAACG
Organism: Ondatra zibethicus; assembly: GCA_004026605.1. Classification (NCBI taxonomy): domain Eukaryota; kingdom Metazoa; phylum Chordata; class Mammalia; order Rodentia; family Cricetidae; genus Ondatra; species Ondatra zibethicus. Next base: position 111,681 of record PVIU01004101.1, read on the forward strand.
TTCTAACAAAACCATCAATCATATCAACCATTACCCAGACTGGACTCCTGAGAGAACCTGATTAAAAACTGTTTTTAGCCAGTGTAATGGTGCACACTTTTAATCCCAGCATTTGGGAGGCAAAGGCAGGTGGATCTTTGTGAGGTCAGCCTGGTCTGCACAGTGTGAATTCCACAATAGGCAAGGCTACATAGTGAGACCATGTCTCCAAAAAAAAAAAAAAAAAAAAAAAAACACACAAACAAAACCTATGTTATAAATATGACTATGTGCCGGGTGGTGGTGGCACACCCCTTTAATCCCAGCACTCAAGAGGCAGAGACAGGTGGATCTCTGTGAGTTTGAGGGCAGCCTGGCCTACAGAGCAAGTTGCAGGACAAACTCCAAAGACAAACCTTGTCTCGGGGGGGGAAAAAAAAAGACTATGTAAAATCTCTGAGATGATTCTAAGGACAAGTACCTATGAAAGACATATTACAGAAATTCACTACATGTTTGTTCAAAGTTATGGCAACAAGAGACCCACTGTTCTCCAAAATCAGAGCTTCTTGTTCCTGGTTCTCCCACTGAGGGCTAGAATCTTTCATCCCACCCCAACCTACCTGCTGCTGAGAAAGATACCAGTGAGGAAGGAACCTTTCTCCCACACCAAGCCCCACTTGTGGGACACTCAACCCAGATGTCCCTGCTGAAGAGGGAAACAGAAGCTTTCAACAACTGGCAGGTGATAGGCTGTCAGCAAAGGAATCAACAAGCAAAGAACAGTAAGAAACCCAGGGAGATGTAGTAGGGAAACCAGCACCCACAGCCACTCCAAGGTATTATCTTAAATGTCCATCATCAGCGGGGGGGGGGGGGCGGAATATATAAGACATTGTTGCACAGCAGTTTCCTCAAGATTGAAATGAAATAGTCCACCCTGCAGGAAAATCCTTAAGCCAAAGGTAAATAATTCAAAATAGCTTCAGAAAGTCCCTAAAACTGACCAGATTCACCAGGCCCCTCCCTCCTAAGAGTAAACAATAAAGATTGCTCAAAATCACTCAATCAGACTAGCCAAGCTGAAAAGAAGATCTTGAATTAAGACCAGACCAGCTACACAGAAAAGGTTTAGACCAACTGAGTCACTTGGAAAAGACACTCTCCAACACAATAAGCTGCGAACTATCACCCAGGCTGGGGTGGGCTTTAGTGATACAGTTGTCTCTGAGTCATTTCTGCTTCTGTAAGAAACCTCTCACCCACATTCCTTTAAGTAACCCCTATAAAACTCAATGGTTCACCAAGCTAGAGTTTGGTGGTGGTATCTGTACTTTGGTCTGTTATGAGTTTCTTATCTGGGGTGAGTAGGCAAGTGGTTTTTGTTGTTTGTTTGGTGTGTGTGTGTGTGTGTGTGTGTGTCTTCCCTCTCCCCAGGAAAAGTCTTATGACACAGCAGACATCAAAAAAACATAAAGGTATAACCCTTCATATATGGGATGGGAGGAAGCAAGCAGCAGAAACTACTTGTGAGAGGTTCATAAAAACATTTAAGTAGCCATCACATATATTTCTTCATTGAACTAAATAAACCAGAAGAATAAAAAAGTAAGGTAACAATGGCATAGCAAAGGACAAATCAAGAAGCAAACCAGCACAAAACCAAATAAATTTTGAAATTAAAAATAATATGAGCGCTGGCAAGGTGGCTCAGCAGGGGTAAAGGTGCTTGTCACTGGGCCCCAGAAGACACATAAAGGTGAAGGTAAAGAACCAACTCTCGCAAATTGTTCTCTGGCCTGTGGGTACACATGCGAGCACGTGTGTGTGTGTGTGTGTGTGTGTATGTAACCAGTAACCAGGCATGGTAGCGCATATGTAATACTAGTACTGACTTGAGAAATTGAGGCAGGTAAATTGCCATAAATTTGAGGCTACCCAAAAATATGAAGTTCTAGGAAAGCCAGGATTACACTGTAAGACTCTGCCTCAAAAAAAAAAAAATCATTTACAGGGATCATAAAAACAGATTCAAGCTGGCAAAATAGAAAATAACATCAAATAACCACTACTGAAGAAAATTTGGACCATCACACTATCCAATGAATATACACAGAAAAGAAATACCAGAAAGAGGGTACAAAGGAGCAGGAAAAATATCTGAATATATAATTTAAATTTACCAAATTTAATTTTTTAAAAAAAATCAGCTTTCATATCTAGAAAAGCACAACAAATTTAGTTTACCACACAATCAAAAGAGATACATATACCAGTTACAATGTCCCAAAGCCAAAGGCAATGAGAAAATCTGGAAAGCAGGAGAAGAGGCCTCATCACTACAAGGTAACCACAGAAAATGAGGCTCATCATCAGAACTAGGAGCTGGGGCTGCAGTGGGATAACAGAACTGGGAGTGCCTATGTTCTGTAAAGCTATCCTCCAGAGATGAGAATAACATGCACAGAAAACCACAAGCAAGATCTCTGTAGCTAGCAGATCCACAGTAATAATTATATGCTACAAAAAGGTATGTGAAAATGACTCCCTGTCACTGTTTTTTGAAACAAGATGGAAATGATTTCAAGTGGAGATAATACTGGACATTAAGAAGATGCTAAATCAATGGCTGGTGTCCTTGTTAAGAGATTTGGAGATAAGACACAGACAGGAAAAAGGACATGTAAGGCCAAATAAGGCTTCTAAACAAGTACCATGGGGAACTGTCAGGGTGTGGTATCCAGATTCCCTAGGGACCTCCTAGTCTCCTGACTGTAAATCAGTTCCCACCAAGCTACCCAACTTTGTGCTATTTAGATATGCAGATTTGTATCTTCCATCTGAATCTGGGAGGTACTTAGCCTTTGACTGCCATTCCCTGAGCCCTCCTTGGTATGCGCATGTGTTCAGGCACATACACTTCATGGTATCCCACAGATCCTACAGGCTTTTCCCCTTCTCCATTAACTGGATACTCTCACAGACTTCCACATTTGCTCATTCTCTTATTGAACTACCTAGAAATTATTTCAGAGATTACACTTTTTAGCTCTATAATTGTCCCTTGCTTCCTCTTTGTAATTAATCTTTATTGCTCTGTCCCATTTCTGAGCACACTGTTCTCCAGAATTCTTTTAGTGCATACTTGTTCATTTGTTCTGGTTTCTACTTTTGTGGCCTAGGGTTTCTTAAAGAGATCTGAGTGTTTAAGACAGTTACTTCAAAGTGTTTCTGGGCCTTCTAGTGGGTGGTTCCTGTTTCCTTTCCTCCTGTGAGTATGTCATACTTTCCTGGGTTCTTTGTACAAACGAATTTTTTTTTTCATTTAAAACTATGTATCTTAAATACTGCAGCAGAGTAACAATTTATCTCTCCCATGGCCATGGTTGCTGCTATTACTCATGAAAGCTGTCATCCATTAAATGACTTCCAAACCATTTCTGCAAAGATTATTTATTCTATCCCTTCTTTAATGTGGGTACTGAAATCCCTACTCCCAGTGACCCAACAAAGTTATCTTTAAATACCTCAATACAAGGGAAGGGAAGATTCATCAACAATGCATGGCCATGATAAAAATTAAACAAAGTAAATCTGAAAAATACTCTGCAAAAGCAGAAAAAGAAAATCTTTGTTCTTGTGCTAGGCAAAGATTTATTTATGTAAGAGCAAAACCAAAACCAATGGAAGATCTGACAAACTGGACACCATCAGAACCTACAGAATCTACTCCTCCAAAGTCACAATCCAGCGAATGAAAAGAAGCCCAACAGAGCTCTTTCCCTGTGAACCACTGCAAACCTGAGTCTGCCTGAGCTTCACAGTGGGTACCCTGAACTCATTTACCATCTTCAGCAGGAGCAGTGTGTGGAATGGAGTCCTAACTCTGGGTTGTCAAAATTAAAGGGAAGTGGTGATGTTACAGAGTGACTATTTAAATCAGCACAATTTACAAGTCAAACTATTTTTTAATTTTACAAAGACAACTGTGAGGAGTTAGTGAAGAGCCAGAGTATGCCACCCTCCCAGTTCACTGATGTATCCACCATAAGGGCATGACTGTGATTACACTCCTGGGAGGTTAGGAGTTGAAGCTGAAAGTCCTAACTCCTTAAACACACACGGTTAATTTTGCAAACAACCAACTCCCATTCCCACAGCTATGAAACCCCTCTCCACTCACTTCATTAGCATGAAAAGATAAAAAATTCCAAGAGTTTTAAGAATTTTATGAATAGGAACCAGAAACAAAGTCCAAGATTTCCTTTCATCATACAACAATTAGTGCCCATCAAAAAATCTTCATCACTAGGACCTCAGAATGTGTCCTTATTTAGAAATAGCAAAGAATTTGCAAATATAATTAGTCCAGATAAAGTCATTTTATTAGAATGGGCTCCAAAACCAGTAACTGGTATGACAACTCATTCTCATATACCTGAAAGAAACAATACAGGGCTTGAAGTTATTTGTGTATCAGTGCTCACAACAGTATCTTTATAGTAACAAAAGGTGGAAACTCAAGTACAGTCAGGGAAAATAACGTTTAGCTTTTTAATGTGTTTTATACACACAATAGAGGATCATATAATTATTTAAAAGGAAGGAAATTCTGTAACTAGGGAGATGGCTCAGTGGATAAAGTACTTGCCATACAAGCATGAGGGCCTGATTTTTTGATCTCCAGCATCCCACATAAAAAGCTAGACCCAGCAGCATCCATCCTGTTAGATCCTAGAGCTTGAGAGTCAGCCAGTCTAGTCAATCAAAGAGCTCCAACTTCAGTGAGAAGCTCTGTCCAATAAATAAAGGTGGAGAGTAACTAAGGCATTGACATTGACCTCTAGCCTCCACATGCATGTATACATGCACACACGTTGGGGGTGTCCTGTGCTATAACATGGACATCTTGAAGGTACTGTATTCGGTGGAATAATTATAACTCAAAAATCTTTAGAAGCAAACTAAGTGCCCTGAAACCTGTTTCTGTTCTTATAGTTTCTCCACTCATTTTCCATTTCTTCAGGTTACAGATAAAATTCTTTTTAAAGTTCCAGTTTGTATCAGCCATGCCAGTTTATACCAGTTACGAGAAACACAAATAAGGAAAGACAACTTGCCTTAGACCATGTTAAAAGAGCAGGGAGTGTCCAATAAAACAAAGGGGGACACTATCTTCCCCGCTTTGATGCTCTTGTCTAAATCCTGCACTAGCTATTCGTTCTAACAAGGGACCACCCTTCCTCCTCAGCAAACCTGAAGGTCCCTTGCTGGGAGGTTTCTAGCTTATGACAAATGGCACCTACAATGAGCACACTTTTACCTACTCTTCTCATCAATTCTTCCTTGTTTTTTAGACCCCTGGGTTAGCTTGAGGCAGGGGGTCTAGTAATTATCAATCTACAAATCAGCGAACTTTGGCCATGGGACAAGTAGCAGCTGATACATGTTTATTTAAATTTAGTAAGCAAATATTTACCGGAATGCAGCACTATTGTCTAGGACAGCAGTCCAGTTACACGGCCAGAGCTGATCTGTAATCACACAACCGAGAAAGCGCCCTTTAAAGTAGCTTACATGTTCACACCTTCTAAGGTGGTCATGTAAACAAGGTATTTCCATATCTGAAAAACTATACTCAAGGACTGGGAAGATGTCTCAGATGATGAAGTCTGCCACACAAACATAAAGACTTTGTTCAGATCCCTGGCACCTACATAAAATTGGACCAGAAGCTTCTGAATCTGTAACCCCAATGCTAGGGGATTGGACAGGGCATAGACGGGGAAATCCTCGAGCTCTAGCTAGCTCAGTAAAGTGGATGAGTTCCATGTTCAGTGAGATCCTGTCTCAAAAAAGGTGGTGAGTGATGCAAGCAACACTGTCCTCCACACACATGCACACAGGTATACACTCACGTGAATACATATATAACACACATGGGGGAGTGACAAACACACCTTATAGTCACTGTAAAATTCTTCTAACTTGCTAAAGACAGTGCTGAACCTGTCTGGCCAATGAGGCAACATTAAACTGACAAAAACTACAAACTGCCAGAATCAACCTTCCTTGAACCTATATTTAAAAAATATAAAAAAATAAAAATAAAAAACTTGCAAAAACTTGGAGCTTAAAAAAAGAAAATAGCTGCTAAGCTGTGAATTCCCTCACCAGAACAGCAAACCCATTCCCCAGTCCAGCAGCAACAGGGTACACAATGCCCCAAGGGCTTCCTAAGCCTAAGAGTGTTCACACCCTCAAAGCATCTGACTATGCACTGAGACCTGCCCATTGGATCTCTGGGGTAAATGGAGAGGCTGCCTTTGTTTTACCCTCTTGGAGCTCAGAGCTAAAGTAGCAATCTAGGCAGTAGTGGTCCAAAGCAACTGTGACCAACTGTAGACAAAGGAAACAGTACACACACCAAAACACCTGGAAAAGAGGAGGAGGAGGGTAAAAAGGTTTCAAAGAGCACTCATGTATAGCTGGGAATCAAGAGCACCTCATGTGTGTCCAGGTCCAGATACACTCTCAGAAAACACCTGAAAGAACCCAGATTTACATCTCTCGCTGCTGATTGGGCTCTGGGAAAGCAGGAGGTGGAGTAAGGCAGAGTCCTAGATGGCCTAATGAACACTGAATTATTTCAGCCAATTTAAAAAACCAGGTGTGCTTTTTATTATTTTGAGTTTCCAGGAATGTAAGAAAATAAGTCAGTTCACTGGTTGACAGGTGGAGACTTAAGTAACTACACAAAAAAAGCAGTCTCTGTGAAATCAGTTTGGAAAAGTTATTTAAAAATCACCAGACAAATCACAAGTAATAAGCAGCCAGGGGAACAGACACATCCTAAAATTCCCCAAACTACTACATTATAACATTCAAAATTACCTGTTTTCAGTCCCAAAACTGAGTCATAAAAAAGTACTGAAATTATAGTCTAAAGGAAAAATAATTATTAAAAAAAACTGAAGAAAGACTAAAAGAACCTAAAAACACCATCCTGAGTATCAGAACATGCACTGAAGAATGACAGAGAAGACAAAGTAAGGAAGATCTGAAGAAATGGCCCCAAATTTCCAAATATGAGCCTCCACACCCTAGGAACTCAGTGAACTACATCAGGAATAACTTAAGAGATCCATACCAATAATCATATACAAAACCAAAGCCAAAGAAGGTTTTGAAATCCCCATGAAATGACTCCTCACATACAATGGATCCTTGATTATATTTGTCTATTTCTAATCAGAAACCAAAGCCCAGAATGCAGTAAGATGAAATACTTAACATGCAGAAAAAAAGAGGAAAGACTGTAAACCAGAAATTCTGCATCTGATAAACTATCCTTTAAAAGCTAACTATTAGGCTGGAGGGGTTGAAGAGATGGTTTAGCAATTAAGAGTTCATTGCTAATGAAAAGGACTGGAATTTGATTCTCAGCACCCACACTGGGCAGCCTGCAACCACTTGTAATTTGTGCTCCAGGGGGATCCAAAACCTCTGGCCTTCACAGACACCTACAGTTCCATGCATACGCGCGCGTGCACACACATACACGTGCGCACACACATACAAACACAATTTAAAAACAATCTTAAAAATAACTGGGCATGATGACACACATGCCTTTAATGCCAGCACCTGGAAGGCAGAGGCAGGCAGACCTCTGAATTCAAGAGGCCAGGCAGAGCTAGACGATATACTGTCTCATAAATAAATTAATTAAATTAAAAATTTCCAAAGTTTATATCAGAGAAACCTGAAGATCCTTTTCCACTAGCAGGCCTACACAACAAGAACACTAAAGTCCTCTCCACTCCCCAATTTCTTTTTGATGAAACATTTTAAAAGGGAGCTAAAGAGATGACTCAGCAATTAAGGGCTGCTCTTCTAGAAAATCCAGGTTCAGTTCATAGCACTTACATGGTGGCTCACATAAATCTGTCCATAACTTCAGTTCTAGGGAATCTGATGCCCTAGGGCTTCAAGACTCCTCACAAATGCAGGCAAAACATACACATAAAATAAAAATTAATCTTTAAAAAAGGAGTTTAAAAATGCTGAAGATTAAGCTATCACACACCACCTAACAATCAGCACACAGAAATTAATGTATTCCACAGACTTCCTACCCAAAAGGAGCATGGTCAGAAACTATGAATTCTCAGCGTCTCTCAGGCTAATAGCATGCACCGTCAATACTGCTTCCTGAGCACATTTACAGCTAGCTAGGCTGTTTCAGAGGTTAGATGCTTAAATTCACTTTCTAAGTTTACTTTATTGTGGGTGCATGACAGCACACACATGAGGGGTCACAGAGCAGCTTGGGAGTCGGTTCTCTCCTTCCACCTGGTGAGTTCCAGGGGTGGGGCTCATGTTCTTAGAGTTGGCATCAAGTGCCTTTGCCCAGTGAACCATCTTGATAACCCATTAAATTCAATTTTGAGCCATACTTGGTACTGGAACATATGTAAGTCATAAATTGGGCTATGTGTAGTAGTATACCCCTTTAATCCGAGCACTTAAAGGCAGAGGCAGAGAGATCTCTGTTGAGTATGCTCTATATAATGAGGACATATATGGAGGACAACCAGGGCTATACAGAAAGACTGCCTCAAAAACAATAATAAAAAAAAAAATTAAGTTCTGTGAGTCAAAGAACATCAAAATGTTGATGCTGGGCTCATTATTCTACTACTACTAGTTATGTCTGAAAATTCCTAATTTAATCTTTTTCTTCAGTGAGATCCACCCAAGAAACAAAATTTCACAAGCACATTTCATTTTCCTCACCTACAGAATTAGTATATTTAAGGTCCAAGAATACTGTTAAACTGTGAGACAAGACATTGATTCTAACGTTCATGAATTGTTTTATGAACTATTAGGTCTTAGCATACAAATCAGCTGGAAGAAATGTTGCTAAAATTTATGTTTCAACTTTTCATTTTGATTTTGTATTTTATACTATAAAGTAAGCACTAGATCTTGAAATGTATTATTTGCTCTACAATGTGTATCCTTAAAGACCTACTTCTGCGTTCATGCTAACCTCCAATGTCCAATATTCCCTTTACCAGCAAGGCCCTCATGCTTATCACACCCTTACTTGCAACAGCAAGTATCTTTACAGAAGTACTAAAGAGCATTCTGTATAAGCACCCAAGTTTCACACCAACATAACTGCACTTCTGTCATTATCTATTTTGGCCACCTAGAGATTCTATTAGTTTCTGGCTCCATTCTAAACACTGAAAATACCACCATCACCATCCCCACCACCTAACCCCCGAAAACATCAACCACTTACAATACATGAAATGATTTTTAATTGACAATTCTGGGATATTTAATGGATTTAGTTTAATAACGGAGTTAGATCAGGCTACAATCAGGTTCTGTTGAGGGAGAAGGTAAAGAAAGGTTCTCACTATGCAACCCAGGCTGGACTCAAACTCACGTTTCCACCTTGATTTTCCATGTATTGGGATTAAAAGCCCAAACCAGGTACACACAACCTTTTAATGTAATGAAACAGAAACTGAGAGCTTGGCACATAGTGCCCACCAGAACTAGCATGAAGTTTGTACAAGTCCTATATCACGATGTCAACGGCAATGTGAGCTGTAACTAGAAAAAGCCAGGAAGCCACTACACTGGGTAATATGCTAAATTGAGGCATCAAGTAAGCAATCTAGATATAAAGAAGATACTATCTACAATGTAAATATTTCTAATGTAATGGTTTTGTTGGTTATACAGCAAACATGGATCTGATGGACAAAAGGACACAGAATTTTTCTTCCAGATTTACTAAGGAAACATTTCAATCTCTAATTCATTTGTCAGATATTTGTTGAACACATGCTATGGGCCAGGAACTTGGGGTGCCTGCAATGCAGGCAAACACGTTTCTCACAGGTCTTGTAAGTTATTCAAAAGGGGAGAAAATTGAAAATTACAGATTAAGATAAATGTTCAAGGGAAAACAGGAGAGCTATTAGATGGAAAGGGAGGCTCAGAGATGGGAAAAATATAAGTCAAGGATTTCTCCAGTAAGGCCTTCTCCCTTAGGAGCCTGAACCTGCTGAATCAGGACACAGCCCTATAAGCAGGCAGGAACAGTGCAGAGCACATGGGAGTGAGGAGCACAAGCAGTTCCAGGTCTGCAAGGCTGGTGAGTATCAGGGACCAACTCATACACAACTGCTTGGGTCTAAGCAATGTGAAGGTTAGCTCTGTTTAAAAAAAAAAAAAAAAAAAAAAGAAAGAAAAAAAGAAAGATCCCAAACTTCCAGAAAACCTAGCCCTCTCAAATTACAACCCTTAAACTTTCTGACCTAAAACTTAACATATAGCCCCAAAATCTTGTTTATATGGCTATTGACCTGTATTTACTATCTTAAAAATTCTTAATGAGAAACTTCAAAGAACATACAAGAAGACAGTCCCTAAATCATCAGTGTCATGTCTTCATATGCCACAAAGCCTCTGGAAGATCTCAATGCACACTAGTTAAAAACAAATGGAAAATTAAAATAAATTCACTAAAAACAGCTTTGACCTAAGGGCTTCCATAACACTGCGACTCACATATATAACTTTAATTTTTACCTTCTCTAATCAAGTAAGACAGATAAAATGTATTTAAACATTTAACTAGAAAGCCTCAGATTCGTATGATTAAAAAAAAAAAAAGAATTAGCCACGTAAACTGGCAATGACACAGACCATACCACATCCACATCCTCTCCACAAACGACATTCTGGCATGTAACCTCTGCCGTTTTATTTTTGCGTTTATCTTACAAATATGATGGTATTTGGGGCAGAATCCCTAAGCAGGGTTGGTTTAATATGCCCGCCCATCTGGAAGCATCACAAAACGCCTCTGGAATATGCAGAATAGTTCAAGTGTCTATAGCAAGCTGGAGGCAAATGCTTTTGCTGTCCACACTTTACCAAGGGTCTCCTTTAATCCAAATCCTGAAACGTCATTTTTAAGTACTGTTCACATTATTCTAAAACACTCTCATTCGACAAAATGTAGTTTTACTTAAAACTCGTTAGTCTTTCCATACCGTTTACGATTGCAAAACGTTTACACAAGAAACTGGTTCCGTAACTAAAACCTCTGTGCCCTGTATTAATCCCTTTCAAGCACACAGCCAAGCACTTATGGGTTTTCCTCAGATGATAATGGGTTTATTTAAAGCACTCTAATAAGCCGCGGAATGTCTCTTGCATTCTGACTGGGTTGCTTGCCGCTGCCCAGGGAGAATCTTGCACGAAGGCTGGAAATGGCCAGGGCCGCCCGACCCTCGGCCCCGTCCCGGGCCCGCAGCCGACCTCGCGGCGCCGCCGCGGGCCTAACGCTCTGCGCTCCCGGCCCGATCGGCACAAGCAAGCCCAGGACGGCTCCGGCTGGGACGGGGCAACCCGAAGGCCCTACACAAAGGCTGCCCGGCCCACGGCGCCAGCCGCGGCCCACGTACCTCCAGCGCCTGCTCCTCCGCCCGCGCCCAGGGCGGCCGCCATGGTGGTCCCCGGGCCCGGCCTTCAGCCGTCCCCCGAGCCTCTGGCGGGCCGACGGCGCTGGTGCGGGCCGGGGAGGCGGGGGAGCGGCGAGGGCCGGCGCCAGCGAACGAGCAGAGGCGAGGCCCGCGCGTCGCGGTTCGCAGCGGCCCCTCGCCTCCGCAGGAAGAAAACAACACTACGGCAACATGGCCGCCCCGCGGTGCACGCCGGGAGGAAGGCGGGCAGAAGAGCTGGCTGGCGGCGAGCGGCCGCCCAGGTCCCGGGAGCCCGACCGCCCGGGAGTGCACGGCGGCGCGCGCTAAGGGAGACGGCTTCCGCCGGGCGAGAAGGGCAAGGATCCCAGCGGGAGGAATGGGGACGGCCGCACGCCGTGAATCAAACCGGAGGCTGACATAAGTCGCCTAGCAGCAGTCGGCACGGCGGCGCTTTACGACGGCCGGCTCGCCGTCGCAAGTAGAGCCGAAGCGCGGCCCCCGGCAGTAACGGACGAGCCTGGCTTCCGCGCGACCAGGGATGGGGCGCGGGGACGCCGCCGGCGCGCACGCGCACTCGCGTTAACGCGAGCCGGGCGAGACGGTAAACGTGTGGAGTATAGGGAAAGGGGCTGAGGTGGGGGGACCCGGGGCGCCACTAGGTACCATAGCCTCCCATCCCAGGAAGCGCCCAGGCCCGACGCCTTAGAAGAGGAGGTTTCGGGGCAGACGGTAGCCGGGAAGGCCGAGGGTCAGCTTAGGTGCGCTCCTGGAGGGGCCGGGATGGAGGCTGGTCACTGCTCAGTGAGCATTCCAGACCCGGAGAGGGAAGTGTTACTCGAAGTCATGGGGGCTGAAAGAATGTGTCCTATAAAATTCAACTTAAGTTTTTCCTCATAAATTATTGGAGATGATAAATATTCCTGGTTTTATAAGCAGTGGATAAATGATGTTCATTTAAGAAACAGAAGAGCAGGGCGGTGGTGGCGCACGCCTTTAATCCCAGCACTCAGGAGGCAGAGGCAGTTGGATCTCTGTGAGTTGGAAGCCAGCCTGGTCTGCAAGAGCTAGTTCCAGGTCAGGTTCCATAGCTACAGAGAAACCTTGTCTCGAAAAACGAAAACAAACAAATAGCCCCAGAAGTAAACAATTAAAAAAAAAACCACCTTAATTTAACCTTATGAAGTCATTGCCCAATAAAAGTAAACCTAACCAGGAGCCTCATTGAATAACTAGGTTTCTTAAAACACGTTAATAAATTCATATCTAAACTGCTTGAACCCCTTGTTACCTGTCACTAATTGCACTGTGCAAGATGGGATGCTCAACTCAGGTTTTTTCAAAATGGTTTCAGTGGCGATCTGGAGAAATACATTTTTAAAAGATTCACAGTAGCCAAGAGGGGGGAGGGGCAGGGTGATGGCCCATGCCTTTAATCCCAGCACTCAGAGTTTACAATTGGGAAAAAAGTGTCATTCCCTTGATCCAAGAGAGTCAAGGTTTCAAAGCAACTAAGTAACTGAGTGTCTTGGGTAAGACAGACACCTGTGTAAGCAGAAACTATTTGTTCCTTTCCCAGCCACCCAGACTCGAAATAATTACACAGAAATTATATTAATTACAACACTTCTTGGCCAGTAGCTTAGGCTTCTTATTTACTAACTCCTACATCTTAACCCATAATTCTTGTCTGTGTTAGCCACATGCCTTGGTACCTTTTATCAGTGAAGCATTCTCATCTTGCTTCCTTTCCATCTGGGTTCAGCTGCAGACTGAGCCTAAGCCTTACTTCTTCCCAGAATTCTCCTGTTCTGGTTGCCCCGCCTATACTTCCAGCCTGGCTACTGGCCAATCAGCATTTTATTAACCAATACAAGTGACAAATCTTTATAGGATACAAGAAAACTGTCCCACAGTACTTCCCCTTTTTTCTTTTCAAAACTAGAACTCTAAATCTAATCTTTGTTTAGCTTTTTTTCTGATCATTATGCATAACAACTTGTAACCAACACTCTAAAAAAAGACAAACATCCATAATCCAGTTTTTGGGACTGTGGGCATAGTTTTCTAGGATACTTCCTGCTGATTGGGGGCACTGATAATCTTATGGGGACCTAAAGAAAATTTAGGATTATTGTCAATTCCTGGCTGGAATATTCTGTGAGGCCTGATGATCTCAGCCAGTATATTTCGGGTCTGGAGGGCTGGAAACAAGCAGTCTCCATCTACAAATGGCACCAACATGGGCAACAACATTCACATAAAACCTGAGAGAGCTTGGGAAGTGATTCTAGACACAAAAGAACAGAGTTAAGCATGACTTCTTGGTAACAGCATTTTCTCGGGTGGGCTCTGTTTGCTAAAGGAAAGTGTGTCTCATTTAAGAGAGGCTTCTTGACTCAGCTTTAGCTGCAAAAACCTTTCAGCTCTTTTAAGAGGCCCTGCCACAAAACACTTAAATGGTGTTGATAAATAGCAGACAGCATGCTTCTTAGTGGTGGCAGGGCCTTGAAACTGTATAGAATTGTGACAGTATACATGACTCCTGCCAGTACCTCTGCCATGAAGCTCGACTCTCAGAAAGCTAAAGAATGGGGTGGATCCAGCCGTCAAAGCCACAGCTTTAATCCTAGCCCTATCGCTTAGCTCATGTGATCAGAAAAAGAAAGATACACAGTAAAGATAGATTCAGAAAAAAAAAAACCTCTAAATGGTTTACAATGTGTTTAAAAATATATGTAGGCTTGAAAGAGAAAAGAAAAAGGAAAGTGTCCTTGAGAGAGAGAGAGAGAGAGTAGTTGGGTATGGTGGCACACACCTTTAATCCCAGCACTTGGGAGGCAGAGGCAGGCAGATCTCTGTGAGTCCAAGGACAGCCTGGTTGGTCTACAGAGTGAGTTTCAGGACAGCCAAAGATACACAGAGAAACCCTGTCTCAAAAACCAAAAATTGAAAATAAAAATAAAAGAAATAGAGTTTAAAATAAAGTCACATAAAGATGGAAAATACACAGAGAATCTGGGTACTGTATGTTATTGTGTTGTCTTTGAATTGTTTGATGACTGAGGAAGGAGCAATAGCTGCTAAAAGACATTTGATTATAAATGCTTGTGGATTAATTCAACATATATATTTTGAAAATTCCTCTACCTCAAAATTTAAGTCAAAAGATATGTTACTTTGGAGAACAGGTTTTGCTTTTGTTTCCACAGGAAATGAGAGACTATAGATTCATTCTGGGTTAATAAAAATTAGGTTTGATCAAGGAAGACCCCCTGAAAAATCTCTGATAGGAGCAGATAACCCAGATGATCCAACATTTCAGATAACCTCTGTTGGAGTTTCCTCTGAGTTCTACATCGAGAACACCCTCAAGGCTGCTGCCTGAGATGATCAAGCCTGCCCATCACCAGTGGACTTCCCCTCTCCCCTCTTCCTCCATGGAAATAACAAATGTCAAGTGGTAAAGGGCTAGGGGTATGACTCAGTGATAAAGCACTGATCTAGCATGTGTGAGGCCGTGGCTTCATCCCTACCACCAAAAGAAGACAAATGATTTTTAAACAAGTGTCAAAGACTGGGCATGTAGGCAGGGTGACACACACCTATAATACCAGCCCTTGAGAGGCAGAGGCAGAAGATTGTCAAGTGAATGGCCAGCCTGGTCTATATAGCAAGTTCCAGGCCAGCTAGGAATTTACAATTAAACCTTGCCTCAAGAAAATAGAAAATTAAAACGGAAAGTCTAGTGCAAGTAACAGATGAATTCAGTTGGAAGTCATGAGAGACTAATTCAACAATGCAGCAGGAAGAAAAGCCAAAACCCAGGTAAAGAGTGGACAAAGGAAATAACTATCAACAAACCAAAGCACATAGCTCATAAACGTTACCACTAGAGAAATTGGGAACCATCTCTGCACAGAAACCAGTACCATAATTTGCATGTGAAATGTGCCCCATGTGTTTAAACACTTGATCCCATCTGAAGGTGCTATTTCAAGGATGTGGAACCTTTAAAGATAAAGCCTGGTTGGCAGAAGTAGGACAGTAGGGGAAGTCCTTTGAAGGTTATAACCCACCCTCATTCAGACCAATCTCTACTTTCTAATCAGCCAAGGTATGAGTAAGTTAGCCAGCAAGCTTCCACTGAATCACTCCTGCAGTGATGCCCCTGCACCCTGGTTGGCCGTACCCCCCCAAAACCTGAACCCAAAATAAACGCTCCTCAAAATTGTTAATGAACGTTAAAAAATTTATGCATCTACTTTGGGAAAGCCGGGCAGTTTCTTTAAAAAGTAAAAGTACATTTATCTGACCAGTGAGATGGCCCAGCAGGTAAACTCACTGAACCTGACAACCTGAGTTTAATTCCCAGAACTCACATAGTAGAAAGAAAGAACTGACTTCCACAGCTTATTCTCTGACCTCCATGCACTGCCAGAGCACACAGACAGCAGATATTTTAAAGTCCACTTATACAATTCAGAATGCCTCTCCTATTTATTTACCCATGAAAACTAAAGACTTGTGTTCACAGAAAAGTCTGTGTGGGTGTTTATAACTTGCATGTGAGTGCTTGTACCAGGCTTATCTGTATCAGAAATAATAATCATCATCCTTCAGTAGGTGACTAGATGAATTGATATGTTCATGTAATGGACTACAACTCCAGAATGATGAATGAACTGTTGATCACACAGCAACGTGGATGTATTTTAAATGCATTTTGCTACACCTTCAGAAGGCTGAGCATTTCATTGTTCATATGTGTTCTGGAAAAGGTAAAACTGTAGAAGTGGAAAACCAGTCAGTGGTTATCAGGTGGTGAGGTGATAAGAAACAGATGATAAAGAACTGGCTCAAGGGAATTGAGGATGATTGCCTATCTTATACAGCTCTGTGGCATCCATACATGACTGTGCATTTCTCAAAGCCTGTGCAACTGTACAAAGGTTGGGGACTTAGCTCATCAGTAGATCACTTAATTAGTATATGTAAGACCTGGGTTCAGTCCTCAGTATCAATTAAAAAATGTAGCTTAATCTCATATATTGATGGTTTAAAATGACTGCATATCCATCCTGAAAAGCCCCACCTCAACCCTGTTGATAACCCCACCAGAATCAACAACCTGTGTATTATAAACTGGTGTGGCAATAGTCTAGAACAGAGTTTCTCAACCTGTGGGTCATGACCCCTTTTGGGAGCTCAAACCACCTTTTCACAGGAGTTGTCTAAGACCATCAGAAAGCACAGATATTTACATCAGGATTCACAACAACAAAATTGCAGTTATGAAGTAGCAACAAAAATAATGTTATGGTTGGGAGTCAACAAAACATGAAGAATTGTATTAAAGTGTTGCAGCATTAGGAAGGTTGAGAACCACTGTTCTAGGAGAAAAATCTTCATGGCATTTGGTTTGACTACAATTTTTTTTAATGGAATAGAAAGAAAGTAAACTGTAGAAAAAATTGAAAAGTAGGTTTCCTAAAAACTTTAAACTTCTGCTCTGAAAAGACCACTATTATCTAAAAAAGATATCAAGCCAAGCAAAGGAAGAACTATGTGTGTCACATAACTAAGAGCCTGCTTCAAAGCACAGAAATAAAGACAAGAAATGGAGCTAGGAGCTGGAGAGAAGCTTAAACAGTTTTGAGCACGTATTGTTCTTTCAAATGACTTAAGTTTGGTTCCCACAACCCATGTTGGTGGCTTACAACTGCCTGTAACTCCAGTTTCGGGATATTTGACACTCTTTTCTGGCCCCTGCAGGCATCTGTACTCATGCACATACCTACACAGAAATACACGCACATACACATTTTAAAAATCTTTTTACAAGAACGGGAGGAGGAGGAAGAAGAAAGTATATTACAAGAACACAAACAATGCACTCTTTTCAGATGGACAAAAGATGAACAGAGCTGGGCATGATGGTGGATATCACTCATTCTAACACTCAGGAATTAAGGCAGGCTGATCTCTAAGTTTAAGACCAGCCTGTTCTACATAGAGAAGAAAAAAAAGATAAACAGGCACCTCGTAGAAGAAGGTATATGGACAATAAGCACATGAAAATGCATCATTAGTCAATGTGATCAATTAATATCACATTTAAATTCTAATATGCATTCACAAGGATGTTTAAAACTGGGAAGACAAAATAAGCTTTTTGAGTGTAGCCAACTGTAACACATGCACTGATAGCAGATATTAAAGTAGTACAGCTCCTTTGTGAAAAAGTTTAGCATTTTTCTAAAGTAAAAATAGACTTTCTAGAGAGCCATAGCTCAGTTGTAGAACAGTTGCTTAGCATGTGTGTGACACTAGGGTCCATTTCCAGTACGGTGGTAAGTGCACTTAACTTGTGATTTACCAATTCTTTATCCAAGAGAAATGAAAACATGCACATGAAATATTTTTGACAATTACAACACTGCCATGTGCAATGGCTTCTATCCGGTGCATCGGCTATCAGTGATTTGTACATATATTGGAGCATCACTTAGCAGTCATTGGACCAAACCACTAATGCACACAGCATAGATAAAGGTCACAGCTACCATAGCGACAGCCAAATATCAAAAGAGTACATACTACACATCCATTTATTTAAGTCATCCATGGTGACAGGAAGCAGATCTTTGGTTGCTAGGGTCACAAGTGAGGAAGGTTATTGCAAAGGAATAAAGGGGGAGGTGTCATCATGAAACATTATTGTCATCAGTCACAAGTACCTATAAAACTGTCTAGCTCATCCAATCATGATTACAGTGGAAATGTTCAGCCCAATGTGGTGCATGACTGTAACCTCACACTTAGGAGGCTAAGGAAGGAGCATTTCAAGTTCATGGCTAGCTTGAGCTACGTAGTGAAACCCTTATCACAAACACAAAAATGCACATTTCATTCTATACGAATTGTTCCTCAACAGATTTAAGTATAAGAAATTTTTAGTAGTTAGGGAGAACAATCTGGTCATCTACTCGTGAAGATAAGAAAAGACCTTTTCAGTCACAAAAATAGAAACCAGAACAGAAAGAGAATCTTTAGAGCTCTTGATGAAAACTGCAAACCCCTAGTGCTGCCTTCAATCACGTGGACACAATAAAGACACACTTGGAGGAACAAAAATAGTGTTTGCAACCACAAGCCCGGAATAAGAGGTTATAAGGAAGTACTTCAGAGGGAGGAAAGTGGCCCCAGTACAAGATCTAAGATCATGAACGCCAAGGGAAGCAAAGTTGATGTGAGAGTGGTATTCCTGCACAAAACCAAGTCACAGCTAATGTGGACTTTTGTTTGTGTCCCATTTGTGGAACAGTTAAGTATAAAGCATCAAGTAAACAGCAACTGGAAGTTAGGAGGCTGTGGCCAGAGTAATTCTACTAAGACCTTAGGTTGCTCACAGGATGAATTCAGCATATTAACTTCACCCTTCTATATGCACCATTACATGCAATGAACAAGAGATGATAAGAGTTATGCTGAATACATTTCAAATTTTTCTCACCAAAACGGGGGAGGGAGGAAAATTGAACAACAGAAAAGTAACAACCACCATAAGTAGAAATCAATGAAAGGGAAAACACTATGAAAAGATTAGAGACTGGATTAACATTAAAATGATAGAAACTGGCTATTAACAGGTTACTACCAGTCATAATGTAAATTGCCTTCTAATAAAAAGATTGCTAACAAGTTTGGTTATTTGGAATCCACTTTCAAAGCCAACTGTGGAGAATGGCCATGAGTATCAAGCCTACTAGGGCTACACAGCAAGACTCTGTCACTAACAACAATAATAATTAGGGACTGGAAATGTAGTTCAGTTGGTAGATAGATTGCTTGCCTAAATATGCACCAAGCCCCAGTGCCACATAAATGAAGGGTGCATACCTGTAATCTAAGCACAACTGAATTAACATGGAAAGGCAGAAGAAGGAGATGACAAAAATCAAAGCAGGATGGAATGAAAGAGTGGATAACAAGGCAGTTGCTGTGCTGGCAAAGTCCTTTGTGTGATTGTGTGCTTCAAGGAAGGAGAATGAAGATTCTTCAGAGAGCACAGAGACTTTGTATTTGGGTAGCTTGTGGCTACCTAGAGCTCTCGCCTTTGGCTGGCCTAATCCTTATGCTGTTGTTTTTCCTACTATACTTAAACTCTAATCATAAGTGCTCTCTTAAGTTCTATGAGTTATTCCAGAAAATTATCAAATCCAAGGGGTTATGGGAAACCTCAGTATGAACCCTGTTCCTAAAAGTGGCCTGAGAAACCCTCACAAGTACTTTCCAAATGTGTTCTTGTATAATAAGGTATCAGGTGTGCAATCCTCCAAAGGCAGTTATTGCAAAGAATCTCATGTTCATTCATCCACTATGGTTAATTTATTATTATTCTCATTATCATTATCATTATTATTATTATTATTATTATTATTATTATTATTGACGAACATGGAAGCCAGAGGAAGGCCAATTAGGAGAGTCAGTTCTTTCCTTTCACTGTGGGTTCTAGAGGCAGAACTGAGGTTGCCAGGCTTGTGCAGCAAAGGCTTTTATTCCCTGAGCCATCTCACTGGCACAACTTGACCGAATTTGGAATCGCCTAGGAGGCATTCCTTGGGGGTGGGTCGGAGAGTATTTATTACCTGACCTCAAAGTAAATAACACTGTCCAGAGGACAGGCCAGATATAACTAAAAGAAAAGTAGTATCTCAGGAGCCTGGCTTCTTTCCTTAAAAAAGCAAACTAGTTGCTGCTGCTGACATGGTGCCCCAATTCTTAGTCTCCCACTGTGGACTCAATGCCAGACACTCTCAGAGAGCATCCAGACCTTCAGAGGTGGATTGAAACTGCTGAGGAATCCAACTTTGTGCAAGATTCACAGGTGCTCCAGAGTACAGTCATTGTTGGACTATCCAGTCCTTTGTGTGAGCTGATCTAATAAAAATCCCTTCACCTGATCATGGTGGCACATGTCTGTAGGAGGTGGAGGAAGGAGGAGCACACACACGTGTACACACACATACATCCTCACACATACCCACTGATACTTAATCGTTCTGTAGAAAACCCTGCCTAGCCTAAATTTTGCAGGAAAATGGATGGAACTAGAAAGCATTATTTTGAGTGAGGTAACCCAGACACAGAAAGACAATTATCACATGTACTCACTCATAGGTGGTTTTTAAACATAAGGCAAAGAAAACCATCTTACAAACCACAATCCCAGAGAATTTAGACA